>ONZH01026769.1:0-60936 GCA_900303285.1 Rhinella marina
CGGAAAAATAGTTTGGAGAGAGAGAAAGAGAGGAAAAAAGACGTATTTTTAAAAGTGACTTTCAGTATAGATCAGTTAAAGAGAAAGAAAGGATTTTATGAAATGGATTTGTATCACTGAGAGCAAAAGAACCTATTTTTTATGTGACGTGCAGTATAGATCACTTGGAGATAAAAAGGGGAATGTGCAGACTTGGGCTTCTATAGTGCAAACCACTATGGTGGTGACAACAGAGTGAGCGAGTGACACTGCGATAGCAGGCAAACCACATAAACATTTTTCGTGGCCCTGTATGGCGGCGGTGACAACAGAGTGACTGAGTTAGTATGCGGTAGCTGGTGAAGCACCCAAAAATTTAGCCTGACACAGCATGGTGGTTACACCACCAATGACTTTGTCCGACTGAGAATGCAGTGAAATGGCTTTTGTTGACCCTCCAAAAATGTTTTTCTTTTCTGAGTACATAAAGTCTACCCTCAGCAAAAAATTTTTTTTTTAAATGTCGGTACTTGCGCCTCCTGAAAAATTGTTTTGGACTGTCTGTTTGACGCTCCTGAAACATTGTTTTACACTGTCTGTAGTTGACACTGCGGAAAAATTGTTTGGAGAGAGGGCCTGTAGGTGGACCTCCGGAAAAATTGTTTAGAGAGAGGGCCTGTAGGTGGACCTCCGGAAAAATTGTTTGGAGAGAGGGCCTGTAGGGGGCCCTCCGGAAAAATTGTTTAGAGAGAGGGCCTGTAGGTGGACCTCCGGAAAAATTGTTTGGAGAGAGGGCCTGTAGGTGGGCCTCTGGAAAAATTGTTCAGAGAGAGGGCCTGTAGGTGGACCTCCGGAAAAATTGTTTAGAGAGAGGGCCTGTAGGTGGACCTCTGGAAAAATTGTTTAGAGAGAGGGCCTGTAGGTGGACCTCCGGAAAAATTGTTTGGAGAGAGGGCCTGTAGGTGGACCTCCGGAAAAATTGTTCAGAGAGAGGGCCTGTAGGTGGACCTCCGGAAAAATTGTTTAGAGAGAGGGCCTGTAGGTCGACCTCCGGAAAAATTGTTTGGAGAGAGGGCCTGTAGGTGGACCTCCGGAAAAATTGTTTGGAGAGAGGGCCTGTAGGTGGACCTCCGGAAAAATTGTGGTAAAAGAGTGCCAGTTGGACCTCTAAAAAATTGCGTTTTTTGGGTCAGTGTTAGGAAAAGACGACAAGGAGGAGGAGGAGTAGGAGGAGTAGAGAAGAGGAATCGGATACATAAGTAATGTTAATCTTTAGCTGCTTTCCTCCCGGAGTAGATTTGAATTCTGGTGAAATCCAGGCTTTGTTCACTTTAATAAGCGTCAGCCTGTCAGCGCTGTCAGTTGACAGGCATGTACGCTTATCGGTGATGACGCCACCAGCTGCACTGAATACCCGTTCTGACAGCACGCTAGAGGCAGGGCAGGCCAGCACCTCCAAAGCGTACAGCGCCAGTTCAGGCCACGTGTCCAGCTTTGAAACCCAGTAGTTGTATGGAGCAGAGTGATCGGTCCGGACGTTGGTATGGTCAGCTGGGTATTCCCTCACCATCTTTCTGTACAGCTCCCCCCTACTCTGCCTAGACTGGGGACAGGTGACAGTGTCTTGCTGGGGTGACATAAAACTGGCAAAGGCCTTGGTGAGCGTTCCCCTGCCAGTGCTGGACAAGCTGCCTGCTCGCCTCCTCTCCCCGCTACTTGGCCCACAGAACCATGCCCTCTGCCGCTAGCGGTGTCAGATGAGAAGGATTGTTTCAGCTTGTGCACCAGGGCCTGTTGATATTGATTCACTCTCATACTCCTTTACTCTACAGGGATGAGAGTGGAAAGGTTCTGCTTGTACCGTGGGTCCAGGAGAGTGAAGACCCAGTAATCGGTGTTTGAAAAAATGCTTCTAACGCAAGGGTCACGGGATAGGCAGCCTAAACTGAAGTCTGCCATGTGCACCAGAGTCCCAACACGCAAGAATTACCTCTCCTCACTGGCCTGACTCTCCATTTCCTCCTCCTCCTCCAAGTCATCCTCTTCAGCCCATACACGCTCAAGAGTTAAGAAGGACTGAGCACTGGTACCCTCTTCTGTCTCGCCGACATTCTCCTCCTCATCCTCATCCCCCTCCTCCGATACGCGCTGAGAAACAGACCGGAGGGTGCTCTGGCTATCAAGCGACGTAACTTCCCCCACCGTCTCTTGTTACAAGCGCAAAGCTTCCAACTTCATGCTGAGCAGTGAGTTTTTCAACAGGCAAAGCAGCAGGATGGTGAGGCTGATAATGGCGGCATCGCCGCTGACCATCTGTGTTGACTCCTCAAAGTTGCTCAACACCTGGCAGATATCAGACATCCACGTCCACTCCTCATTGTAGACTTGAGGAATCTGAGTGACCTGACTACCAGTTCTGGTGGAAGTTGACATCTGGCAGTCTACAATCGCTGTGCGCTGCTGGTAAACTCTGGATAACATGTTTAATGTCGAATTCCATCTTGTGGGCACGTCACACAACAGTCGGTGAGCGGGCAGTTGTAGGCGGCGCTGCGCTGCCCTGAGAGTGGCAGCATCTGTGGTCGACTTGCGGAAATGCGCACAGATGTGGCGCACCTTGGTGAGCAAATCAGACAGATTGGGGTATGTCTTGAGGAACCACTGAACTATGAGATTGAACACGTGGGCCAGGCATGGCACATGTGTCAGTCTGCCGAGTTGCAGAGCCGCCACCAGGTTACGCCCGTTGTCACACACAACCATGCCTGGCTTGAGGTTCAGCGGTGCCAGCCACAGATCGGTCTGCGCCGTGATGCCCTGTAACAGCTCTTGGGCAGTGTGTCTTTTGTCACCTAAGCTCAGCAGTTTGAGCACCGCCTGCTGGCGCTTACCCACGGCACTGCTGCTGCGCCTAGAGCTACCGACTGAAGGCGCCATGCCCACAGATGGTAATTCGGAGGAGGAGGAGGGGTCAGAGGAGAAGGCATAGTATGTCTGAGAGACCGTGACCGAGGTAGGCCCCGCAATCCTCGGTGTGGGCAGTACATGAGCGGCCCCAGGGTCAGACTCGGTCCCAGCCTCCCCCAAGTTAACCCAATGTGCCGTCAGTGATATATAGTGTCCCTGCCCGGCAGCACTTGTCCACGTATCCGTGGTTAGGTGGACCTTCTCAGAAACAGCATTGGTCAGGGCACGAATGATGTTCTGTGACACCTGCTGGTGTAGGGATGGGACGGCACATCGGGAAAAATAGTGGCGGCTGGGGGACCGAAGCTGAACGCTGCGCTGGGACACATTGGTGGACGCTGTGGAGGATCGTGGAGGCGAAGGTGTGGTTTTCCGGCGGGAGGCGCTCGTGCCGGGGTCCTGGGCAGGGGGTTGACTAGCAGAGGCAGCGAGTGACACAGGGGAAGGAGCAGTGGTGTGACCCGCAGGAGGTGAACGGCCTTGGTTCCATTGAGTGGGGTGTTTAGCACTCATATGCCTGCGCATGCTGGTGGTGGTTAGGCTAGTAGTGGTGGCACCCCTGCTGATCCTGGTGTGGCACAGGTTGCACACCACAGTCTGTCGGTCATCCTCACTTTCTTTAAAGAACCTCCAGACTTGCGAACATCTAGGCCTCGCCACGGGAGCTTCACTACGTGAAACAGTTGCTGCTGATGCACCAGCTCTGGCCCTGCTTCTCCCTCTGGTCACTCCACTGCCTCTTACAACCTGTTCTGGTGCAGCACTCGCCTCCGCCTCAGAAGCACTGTCTTCACTCGGCTTATCAACCCAGTTTGGGCCAGTCACCTCGTCATCCTCCGATTCCTCAGTCTGCTCCCCCCTCGGACTTCCTGCCCTGACAACTTCACCACTGTCTGACAACCGTGTCTCCTCATCGTCCGACACCTCTTTACACACTTCTTCCACTAAGTCAACATTGTCATCATCATCATCACCCACAGACTGCGACAGTTGGAAAACTTGGGCATCGGGAAAGAGGTCAGCAGCAACCTGAGAAGTGGTTTGTGACTCTGGGAAGGGTCCAGAAAACAGTTCCTCAGAGTATGCCGGATCACATTCCAAATTTTCCTGGGAGGGGGACAGACTGAGGGGAAGGAGGTTGAGGAGGAGGAGCCAGAGGAGTGCTCCCTTGGGTAACGTGGGTAGACTGCGTGGAAGACTGACTGGTGGACAAATTACTTGAAGCATTGTCCGCAATCCACGACATCAGCTGTTCGCACTGTTGTGGTTTCAACAGTCCTCTACCACGTGTCCCTGTAAGTTGAGACATGAAGCTAGGGAGTGTAGCTCTGCGGCGTTCCCCTGCTCCCTCATCAGCAGGTACTATCTCACCCTGCCCAGGACCACGGCCTCTGCCCCCTGCAGTAATTGAATGCCCACGCCCATGTCCTCGACCCTTAGCCCTGGGGTTCAACATTTTCTGTATATAAGTGTATTATATAAAAAAAATAAATAAATGGGCCTGCTGTACTGAAACCCACAAACTTGTTCAATCTGAACAAGAAAATATATAGGTGGATAAGTTAAGTTACGTACCGTGCATTATGGAGCAATTACACTGAAACTATTAGATTAGGCAGACTTGGTCTGCTTAAGTGCAACCCAGACAAATGTTGCACAGAGATTTTTGTAATGTAGCTGTATCAGTGACAGCAAAAGACCTTTTTTAATTAAGTGACATACAGAATGTGTCACCTGGACAGAAAATACGGACTTTGTTTTGTATATAGATGGATAAGTTAGAGCTAAATTACGTATGTTATTACGTATCGTGCAGTATGGAGCAATTACACTGAAACTATTAGATTATGGAAGACTTGGTCTGCTTAAGTGCAACCCAGACAAATGTCGCACAGAGATTTTTGTAATGTAGCTGTATCAGTGAGAGCAAAAGACCTTTTTTAATTAAGTGACATACAGAATGTGTTACCTGGACAGAAAATACGGATTGTGGTTTGTATATAGGTGGATAAGTTAGAGCAAAATTACGTATGTTATTATGTACTGTGCAGTATGGAGCAATTACACTGAAACTATTAGATTAGGCAGACTTGGTCTACTTAAGTGCAACCCAGACAAATGTCGCACATAGATTTTTGTGATCTAGCTGTATCAGTGACAGCAAAAGACCTTTTTTAATTACGTGACGTACAGAATGTGTCACCTGGACAGAAAATACTTTATACTTTATATATTTTTTTTTTATATATATTTTTTTATATATGTATATTTTTTTTTTTTTTTTTTTTTAACGTGACGTGCAGAAACTATCAGAGAGCAAACTCAGCCCCTGCTGACTGTGGCTATTTTCACTGCAACCCAGACAAATGTCGCACAGAGATTTTTCTAATGTAGCTGTATCAGTGAAAGCAAAAGACCATATTTGATTACGTGACGTACAGTATGGGTCACCTGGACAGAAAATACGGATTGTGGTTTGTGGTGAGTGGACAGCAGAACTGTGACACACAGAATGGTTCCACACTGCTGTATGAAATGGATTTGTATCACTGAGATAAAACAATAAAAAAAGGGTTATATATGGCAATAGCTGCACTACTAGTGCCAGCCGGCCCAGCCAGGAGACAAAAAGAAAATGTCTTGTAGCCCTTAGAAGGGCTGTTGGGTTCTTTTGAGATCACTCCTGCCTAACAGAGAACTAAATCCAGGCCCTAACACTCTCCCTGAAACGCAGCAGCTCTGTCCCTAACGACATGCAGACAGCATCTGAGCCGAGCACCGCGGGCAGTCACTAGTATATTCCAGGGTCACCTGATTAGGCCAGCCAACCCCTGCTATCGACATGTAAGGGCCCCACGTGATGCTGGGTGTACCGCAGAGTCTCCTGGCTTGTGATTGGCTGAGTTTATAGGCGCCAAAAATTCAAAATGCGGGAGATGCCATTTCCTCGAGCATGGCGAGATACTTGTCCGAGCAACGAGCACTTACGAGTACCGTAATACTCGAACGAGCACCAAGCTCGGATGAGCATGCTCGCTCATCTCTAATTACTTTCCCATAGTGTTTTGGTTCTTTAGGTTTTGATCAGTTACTATTGCAGCCTATAACAGTGCCTCTGGCACTGCTTAAAAGTCAGCCTGTCAAATTTACAATAGTGTACTATGGAGTAAATGATCAAAGAATCCCAAGTTAAAATCCCTTATCTCTTATAATATAATATAAAAATGAATTTCTGTCTGTCTGTCTGTCTGTCTGTCTGTCTGTTCTCTATGCGCGACCAAACTACTGGACCGATTTTCACCAAATTCAGCACACAGGTACATCAGGTGTCCGGGAAGGTTTTAGACCAGGTCTCATCTCTCTAGGACGTACCGTTCCCAAAATATTCCCAAAATATGATCTCCATTAGCCAACATTACAACTGGGAGCTTTGGTTTTAAACTCCAACTGCCATTCTCTGCAAAGCCACACAGGGAGTGCAGGTTTCCATAACAACCAGGTAATTATCAGCAGCTGAGGATCTCATCCATTTCTATTTACTGACACTGTTAAAGGTATTCCGGTTACCATAAATATAACTTATGTTTTTTTCTATTACTACAGTTCAGTAGTAATAAAAGATGTTTTCCTCCACTGCTGCCTATTGCGTGGGCTCATAAATAAGCATGGTATTGACCTATAATTCAGGCCACCCTAAAAGAAGTACTTAAAACCCCCGCCCCAGGTCTCACTAAGCCACACCCCCAACTCTGTCAGGCCACACCCCCTTTCACTCCGCAGCCAACAGAGATTGAAAAAATAAAGGTAAAAATCAACTTCTGTCAGCTGCAGGGATGGGTGGGAGGTTGACTTTCTTTCTGCAACAACACACACAAACATTAAATAAAATAGATTAAATCCACCCATGCGAAGCGTCTTGCTAATCCACGCCCCCGACTCTGTCAGGTCACGCCCCCTCCCACTCCGCAGCCAACGGGAATTGAAAAAATGAAGGTAAAAATAAACTTCTGTTTGCTGCAGGGGTGGGAGGGTGAATTTCTCTCTGCAACGACACACAAAAATTTTAGATGAAATAGACTAATTATAGACTACAACCGTTCGAAGCCTTTTGCTAAGCCACGCCCGTCTCTGTCAGGCCACGCCCCCTCTCACTCCGCAGCCATTCTGCAACGACACACAAAAACATTAAATGAAATAGATTAAATGCACCTATGCGAAGCGCTTTGCTAAGCCACGCCCCGACTCTGTAAGGCCACGCCCCCTCCCACTCCGCAGCCAACAGGGATTGAAAAAATAAAGGTAAAAATCAACTTCTGTCAGCTGCAGGGATGGGTGGGAGGTTGACTTTCTTTCTGCAACGACACACAGAAACATTAAATGAAATAGATTAAATACACCCATGTGAAGCGTCTTGCTAATCCACGCCCCCGACTCTGTCAGGTTACGCCCCCTCCCACTCCGCAGCCAATCGGGATTGAAAAAATAAAGGTAAAAATAAACTTCTGTTTGCTGCAGGGGTGGGAGGGTGAATTTCTCTCTGCAACGACACACAAAAATTTTAGATAAAATAGACTAATTATAGACTACAACTGTTCGAATCGTCTTGCTAAGTCACGCCCCCAACTCTGTCAGACCACGCCCCCTCTCACTCTGCAGCCATTCTGCAATGACACACAGAAACATTAAATGAAATAGATTAAATCACCTATGCGAAGCGCTTTGTTAAGCCACGCCCCCAACTGTGTCAGGTCACGCCCCCTCCTACTCCGCAGCCAACAGGGATTGAAAAAATTAAGGGAAAAATAAACTTCTGTCAGCTTCAGGGGTGGGAGGGTGAATTTCTCTCTGTAATGACACACAAAATTTTAGATGAAATAGACTAATTTCAGACTACAACCGTTCGAAGCATCTTGATAATCCACACCCCCAACTCTGCCAGGCCATGCCCCCTCCCACTCCGTAGGCAACGGGGATTGAAAAAAATCAGCTGCAGGGGTGGGAGGGTGAATTTCTCTCTGCAATGACACACAAAAATCGTAGATGAAATTGACTAATTTTAGACTACGACCATTCAGTACTAATAAAAGATGTTTTTTTCCACTGCTACCCATTGCGGGTCCCCATAAATTACCATGTCATCGACCTGTAATTCATGCCACTCTGACCCCCGCCCCAGATCTTGCGAAACCACGCCCCCTCCCACTCCGCAGCCAACGGGGATTGAAAAAATGAAGGTAAAAATCAACTTCTGTCAGCTGCAGGGGCGGGAGGGAGGTTGGATTTCTTTCTGCAGCAACATACAGAAACATTAAATGAAATAGATTAAATATACCCGCGCAAAGCAATGTTTTCTTCCACTGTTACCCATGGCGTGTCCTCATAAATTACCATGGCATCGACCTGTAATTCTGGCCACCATCAAAAGAAGGACTTAAAACCCTGCCCTAGGTCTTTCAATGTCACGCCCCCGACTCAGTCAGGCCATGACCCCTCCCACTCCGCAGCCAATGGAGATTGAACAATTGAAGGTAAAAATCAACATCTGTCAGCTGCAGGGATGGGAGGGAGGATGACTTTCTCTCTGCAATGACACACAGAAACATTAAATGAAATGGATTAAATATTCCCGCGCAAAGCAATGTTTTCTTCCACTGCTACCCATTGTGTTTCTTCAAATTACCATGGCATTAACCTATAATTCAGGCCACCCTGAAATGAAGGACTTAACCCCCCCGTGTCCCATTAAACCACACCCCCTCCCACTCCGCAGCCAATAGGGATTGAAAAAATGAAGGTAAAAATCACCTCCTGTCAGCTGCATTGACTTTCTCTCTGCAACGACACACAGAAACATTAAATGAAATAGATGAAATATACCCAGGCGAAGCCGGGTCTTTCTGCTAGTGAAAGATAAAAATTACAGCAAAAAATGTAAAAAAATGTTTTTAAATATATTAAAAAAAACACAGACATTTACAATTCAAATAACCCCCTTTCTAAATTTTAGAATTAAAAATAAACAATAAAAACATAACTGGTATTGACACATCCAAAATTGTCCAAACTATTGAAATACAAAAATATTTATCATGCGTGGTGAACATCGTAACAAAAAAAATAAATGAAAACGGCCAATTTGTCAATTTTGATTACCTTACCCCCCAAAAAACAATTACTAAAAATTACTAAAAGGTCTCATGCACATGAATGTGTGCCAGCCGGGCCCGTGCTGTGGACTGCAAATTGTGGTTCGCAATGCACAGGCACTGATGATAGGGCCGCTGTATAAGGACACAAGACCCATTCACTACAATAGAGTCCTTGATCCGCATCCGACAGTCTGTCCCACAAAAGAAGGAGTGCATGCACTACTTTTTTGCAGTGCAGAGGCACAGACAGAAAACCTACACAAGCACTCTGTTGTGCTTCCGTGGGGTTCCATGAACAAAAAACCAAGCCCTCACTAAGCTGTATAGATGCAAATACAAAAAAGTTATAGGTTTTAGAATGTGGTGATGCAAAGAAAAACATTCTTTCAAAGGTTTTTGTTTTTAAAGTAGTTAATCATAATAAAAACAGACATTTAGTATTGTTGTAATTATACTTACTTGCAGAATAAGGCTGTCATGTGATTTTAAGCACACAATGAATACTGTAAGATGGAATTGTGGGGTTTTATTTTTTCAATTTCATCTCACAAACAATTTTGTTCCAACATATGATATGGTAAATTAAATAGAGTGCTATTAAAAATACAGCTTGTGCATTAATGGGTTTTACTTGTAGACTGCTGGCTTTCTATGAAAGCCAGGAATAAACGCAACATGGATCTGGACCAGCAAAAGCACTGACCACCGTCATTTAAAACCTTAGATGCCACAGTCAATAGCGACTGCAGTATTTAAGTGGTTTAGAGGAAGAGAGCTCCCTCTGTCTCCCATCAGCACCTCACAAATGAGATTGTGGGTTGCCTATGTCTTGGCATGGCAGTCTGGGGTCTAATGAAGACCTCGTGCCTACCTTCAGTGTTTTCCAATCAAGCTGGCACAGCCTGCTGGTGACTATCAGTCACCAAAATAGCTGTTTTGGCATAAGGAGTGAGCCCCAAGGGGGAGTAGGAAGAGGATGTTGCTGTAGCAAGCCTAAAGGAGAAGATTATGGAGTTTTTATTTGGTGCACAAACATGAGGAAACATATTTTTTTGGATGATGACTAAGGAAGGAATTATTTTCATATCTGTTTTTAATTAAACTCAAGAACTTCCTTGAATGACTGGCCCTTAGAAAGTTCTTTTCAAATAAAATTTTGGTTTGACATCTCTCTTTCTGTGTAGGCTCAGAAAACATCCTATATAAAACATCAGCTTTAGAGCTTGTTCACACGGCCGTCGGACGCCCATGCAGTGACCGCAAATTGCGGTCCGCAATGCACGGGGACCTACCGTGGTGTTTCCGCATGTGGATCGCGGACCCATTCACTTCAATCCGCATCCGACTGTCCACACCACAAGAAAAAAATAGAACAAATTCTATTTTTCTGCGACATGAAGGCACAGACAGGGACACCAGGGAAGCACTCCATAGTGCTTCCATTGGGTTCCGATCCATACCTCCATTCCGCACCGCATTTCCGTGATTTCAGACCCATGCAATCCGTGATGCAGTGTGCACACAGCCAGTACCTGTGTATTGTGGATCCACCGTATGCGTGCCGCAATACGGCCATGGACGCACAACGGCTGTGTGAACAAGCCCTTAGGGCCCATGCAAACGACTGTATGTATTTTGCGGTCCACAAAAACTGATCTGCAAAAAAATAAGGATGACGTCCGTGTGCATTCCGTATTTTGCGGAACTGAACAGTTGGCCCCTAATAGAATTGTACTATCCTTGTCCGTAATGCAGACAATAATAGGACATGTTCTATTTTTTTGCGGAATGGACATATGGAAATGGAATTCACACAGAATAATTTCCGTTTTTTTTTGGAGACCTATTGAAATGAATGGTTCCGCATACAGTCCACAAAAAACGGAACTAACATGAAAAGAAAATACGTTCGTGTGCATGAGCCCTTACCGTTTTTGAGCTAGGTCGCTAGGTAATGACAAAATATCTTTGAGAAAAGAATAAACTCCATTCTGCTTGTCTGCAAGATTTTTTGGCACTAGAGATGAATTTGAGATTCTTATAATCAATAAGCAAAGTTATAGGATTACTAGCTCCCTCCAAAAGATGCCTCCACTCAGAAAATGCACTTTTAATTGCTAGCAGTTCTTTATTCCCAATATCATAGTTCCTTTTAGATGAGGACATTTGAAGAGAAAAATAAGCACAAGGATACAACATCTTATCTACAGACCGCTGTGACAGGACTGCCCTTACTGCAGAATTAAATGCATCAACCTCAACAGTATATGGTAGCTCTGGATTTGGGTGAATTAATATGGGTGCAGATTTGAAAAGAGTCTTCAATTTAGTGAAAGCATCCTGAGCCTCTGATGTTCATGCAAAGTG
The DNA here is from genome assembly GCA_900303285.1 of Rhinella marina. NCBI lineage: Eukaryota > Metazoa > Chordata > Amphibia > Anura > Bufonidae > Rhinella > Rhinella marina. Next base: position 11,463 of record ONZH01026769.1, read on the forward strand.
TACTGCCTTCTTATTGAGTTCTGTAATTGGTGCAATGATCTTGGAAAAATTTCGGATGAATTTTCTGTAGAAGTTGGCACAATCAATAAATCTCTGTTCATCTTTTTTGTTTCTCTTGAATTGGCCAATCCACTACAGTCTTGATCTTACTAGGGTCCATACTCAGGCCTTCTGGTGAAATCATGTATCCAACAAATTATATAGTTGTCTGCTCAAATTCACATTTCTCAAGCTTAATGTATAAACAGTGTTCTCGAAGCCTTTGCAGAACATTGCAGACATGTTTGCGATGTTGTTCCAAGTTTTCTGAAAAGATTAAGATGTCATCCAAGCACAAACAGTAATTACAAATTGATCCAGCAGATCCCTGAAAACATCATTGATAAAGTGTTGGAAAGTGGCTGGTGTGTTACAAAGTCCAAAAGACATGACAAGATATTCAAAATGTCCATACGATGTTCTAAAGGCAGTCTTCCATTCATCTCCTGGATGAATTCAGACAAGATTATATGCTCCTCTGGGATCAAGTTTAGTAAATTTTAGCAGTACGAAGCCATTCAAATAGTTCTGGATTTAAAGGGAGAGGATACCTTTTTTTTTACAGTGGCATTATTAAGTCTTCTATAGTCAATGCAGGGACACAAAGTGGAATCTTTCTTTTCAAGAAAGAACAAAGGTGCTCCAGCTGGAGAAGTAGGTGTCTTTCTTTAAATCCTTATCCAGATATTCCTTAAAGGCCGTTAGTTGGTTCAGAAAGAGAGTAGATACTATCAAATGGTATTTCAGCTCCAGTTAACAGTTCTATTGGACAATTACATTATATTCTGCAGTGTATTCAGCAACTGAACAATTCCCTTGTCATAGATTATGTAGTTTGGCTTCAGCTGTGGAACAATGGTTAGAGTAATCAAAAACTTGACTCATAGTAGTGATAAAGTTATTCAGTTCGTTCAAAAGATCACTATTTGCTTCCACACATGGAGAAGCCCATGCAAGAGTGTCATCTGTGAAAAGATTGATAATGAATAGAGATGAACGAACATGCTCATCCGAGCTTGGTGCTCGTTCGAGCATTAGGGTATTCGTACATGCTCGATACTCGGACGAGCATCTCGCGATACTGGAGGAAATGGCATCTTCCTCTTCCTGCATGTTAGGCGCCTTTTTCTCAGCCAATCAACATACAGGAGAGTCTTTGGTACCCCCTAGCATCACATGGAACCCCTACAAGGCGATAGCAGGGATTGGCTGGCCAGATCAGATGACCTGGGAATATAAGAATCTGGTCCGACGCTGCTCGCGTCAGACGCCGCCTGGATGAGATTAGGGACAGAGCTGCTGTCTGTCAGGGAGAGTGTTAGGGCCTCAATTTAGATTTTGGTTAGGCAGGAATCATCCTCAAAGAACCCAACAGCCTTTTTAAGGGCTACAAGCACCTTTTTTTTTGTCTCCTCCTGGCTGCTGGCTGGGACTTGTAGTTCAGCTACCACCATTTTGGCTGCACACTGTGCACAACGACTGGTGGCAGAAAGGGGACAGCACGTGGTCCACACAGACCCCAAAGAAATTGCCCAAAGTCCTCTCAGTACTCATTTTTGCTACTGCTGTACCTTGGCTTGCTGGGATCTGTAGTGCAGTCTAGGGAATACGTTTTTTCTCTCAGTTATATATACTACAGTGCAGTGAACAATTCTGTAGTGTGTTGTACAGTAGCCACAGTCTAAAGAGTATGTTTTTTTTCTCTCAGTTATATATACTACAGAGCAGTGAACAATTCTGTAGTGTGCTGTACAGTAGCCGCAGTCTAAAGAGTACGTTTTTTCTCTCAGTTATATATACTACAGTGCAGTGAACAATTCTGTAGTGTGCGGTACAGTAGCCGGAGTCTAAAGACTACGTTCTTTCTCTCAGTTATATATACTACAGTGCAGTGAAAAATTCTGTAGTGTGCGGTACAGTAGCTGCAGTCTAAAGACTACGTTCTTTCTCTCAGTTATATATACTACAGTGCAGTGAAGAATTATGTCGTGTGCGGTACAGTAGCCTGAGTCTAGAAATATGTTTTTTCTCTCAGTTATATATACTACAGTGCAGTGAAAAATTCTGTCGTTTGCGGTACAGTAGCCGGAGTCTAAAGACTACGTTCTTTCTCTGAGTTATATATACTACAGTGCAGTGAAAAATTCTGTCGTGTGCGGTACAGTAGTCGCAGTCTAAAGACTACGTTTTTTCTCTCAGTTATATATACTACAGTCCAGTGAACAATTATGTACTGTGCGGCACAGTAGCCACACTCTAAAGACTACGTTTTTTCTCTCAGTTATCACCAGTTGGCCCTCAGAAAAATTGCCTGTTGGCTCAGTGTTTGTGTGCGAAGAGAAGGAGGAGGAGGAGGAGGAGGAGAGGAGGAGAGGATACATAAAGAATCTTCATGTTGAGATGCTTTCCCCCGGTGGAGATTTGAATTCCGATGAAATCCAGGCTTTATTCATTTTAATAAGCGTCAACCTGTCAGCGCTGTCAGTTGACAGGAGTGTACGCTTATCAGTGATGATGCCACCAGCTGCACTGAAGACCCACTCTGACAACGTGTGCGGTACAGTAGTCGCAGTCTAAAGACTACGTTTTTTCTCTCAGTTATATATACTACAGTCCAGTGAACAATTATGTACTGTGCGGCACAGTAGCCACAGTCTAAAGACTACGTTTTTTCTCTCAGTTATATATACTACAGTGCAGTGAACAATTCTGTAGTGTGCTGTACAGTAGCCGCAGTCTAAAGAGTACGTTTTTTCTCTCAGTTATATATACTACAGTCCAGTGAACAATTATGTAGTGTGCGGCACAGTAGCGCAGTCTAAAGAGTAAGATTTTTCTCTCAGTTATATATACTACAGTGCAGTGAAAAATTCTGTCATTTGCGGTACAATAGCCGCATTCTAAAGACTATGTTTTTTCTCTCAGTTATATATACTACAGTCCAGTGAACAATTCTGTTGTGTGCGGTACAGTAGCCGCAGTCTAAAGACTACGTTTTTTCTCTCAGTTATATATCCTACAGTCCAGTGAAAAATTGAGTGGTGTGCGATACAGTAGCCTCAGTCTAAAGAGTATGTTTTTTCTCTCAGTTATATATACTACAGTGCAGAGAAAAATTCTGTCGTGTGCGGTACAGTAGCCGGAGTCTAAAGACTACGTTCTTTCTCTCAGTTATATATACTACAGTGCAGTGAACAATTATGTACTGTGCGGCACAGTAGCCGCAGTCTAAAGAGTACAGTCGTGTGCAGTACAGTAGCCGGAGTCTAGAAAATACGTTTTTTTCTCTCAGTTATATATACTACAGTGCAGTGAAAAATTCTGTTGTGTGCGGTACAGTAGCCACAGTCTAAAGACTACGTTTTTTTCTCTCAGTTATATATACTACAGTGCAGTGAAAAATTCTGTTGTGTGCGGTACAGTAGCCGCAATCTAAAGAGTACGTTTTTTCTCTCAGTTATATATACTACAGTGCAGTGAACAATTCTGTCATGTGCAGTACAGTAGCCGGAGTCTAGAAAATACGATTTTTTCTCTCAGTTATATATACTACAGTGCAGTGAAAAATTCTGTCGTGTGCGGTACAGTAGCCGGAGTCTAAAGACTACGTTCTTTCTCTCAGTTATATATACTACAGTGCAGTGAAAAATTCTGTCGTGTGCGGTACAGTAGCCAGAGTCTAAAGATTACATTCTTTCTCTCACTTATATATACTACAGTCCAGTGAACAATTATGTGGTGTGCGGCACAGTAGCCGCAGTCTAGTGGTGACACCAACAAGTGACCAAGTTAGTTGAGGTAGCAGGTGAGCCACCCAAACGTGTAGCCTGACACAGCATGGCGGTGAACCCAGAGTGACCAAGTTAGACTGAGGTAGCAGGTGAAGCACATAAAATTTTACCCTGACACAGCATAGTGGTGACACCCCCAGTTGACCAAGTTACTTGAGGTAGCCGGTGAACCACCCAAAAATTTACCCTGACACAGCATGGCGGTGACAACAGAGTGACCAAGTTAGACTGAGGTAGCAGGTGAACCACCCAAAAATTTACTCTGACACAGCATGGCAGTGATACCACCAATGCCTTGGTCAGACTGAGATTGCAGTCAAATTGCTGTAGGTGAGCCTCCAAAAAATTTGTTTTGGAGTGTCTGAAGTTGACCCTTCTGAAAAATTGCTTTTGAGTGTCTGTGGTTGACGCTCCTAAAAGATTTATTGGAGAGAGGGCCTGTAGGTGGCCCTCCGTAAACATTGTTTGTAAAGATCACCAGTTGGCCCTCAGAAAAATTGCCTGTTGGCTCAGCGTTTGTGTGCGAAGAGAAGGAGGAGGAGGAGGAGGAGAGGAGGAGAGGATACATAAAGAATCTTCATGTTGAGATGCTTTCCCCCGGTGGAGATTTGAATTCCGATGAAATCCAGGCTTTATTCATTTTAATAAGCGTCAGCCTGTCAGCGCTGTCAGTTGACAGGAGTGTACGCTTATCAGTGATGATGCCACCAGCTGCACTGAAGACCCACTCTGACAACACGCTAGCGGCAGGGCAGGCCAGCACCTCCAAGGCGTACAGCGCCAGTTCAGGCCACGTGTCCAGCTTTGAAACCCAGTAGTTGTATGGAGCAGAGTGATCACGCAGGACATTGGAATGGTCAGCTAGGTACTCCCTCACCATCGTTCTGAACAGCTCCCTCCTACTCTGCCTAGACTGGGGACAGGTGACAGTGTCTTGCTGGGGTGACATAAAACTGGCAAAGGCCTTGGAGAGTGTTCCCCTGCCAGTGCTTGACAAGCTGCCTGCTCGTCTCCTCTTCCCCGCTAGTTGGCCCACAGAACTACGTCCTCTGCCGCTAGCGGTGTAAGATGGGAAGGATAGTTTCAGCTTGTGCACCAGGGCCTGTTGATATTGATTCACTCTCATACTCCTTTCCTCTACAGGAATGAGAGTGGAAAGGTTCTGCTTGTACCGGGGGTCCAGGAGGGTGAACACCCAGTAATCAGTGTTGGTAAAAATGCTTCTAACGAGAGGGCCACGGGAAAGGCAACCTAACATGAAGTCATCCATGTGCGCCAGAGTCCCAACATGCAAGAATTCCCTCTCCTCAATAGGCTGACTCTCCATTTCCTCCTCCAACTCCTCCTCTTCAGCCCATACGCGCTCAACAGATAAGAAGGAATGAACGTTGGTACCCTCTTCAGTCTCGCCAACATTCTCCTCCTCTTCCTCCTCCTCATCCTCCTCCTTCCCCTCCTCCAATACGCACTGGGAAACAGACCTGAGGGTGCTCTGGCTATCAAGCAACGTATCTTCTTCCCCCATCCCCTGTGACAAGCGCAAAGCCTCTGACTTCATGCTGAGCAGTGAGTTTTTCAACAGACAAAGCAACGGGATGGTGACGCTGATAATGGCGGCATCACCGCTGACCATCTGTGTTGACTCCTCAAAGTTGCTTAACACCTGACAGATATCAGACATCCACGTCCACTCCTCATTGTAGACTTGAGGTATCTGACTAACCTGACTACCAGTTTCGTGGAAGTTGTCATCTGGCAGTCTACAATCGCTCTACGCTGCTGGTAAACCCTGGCTAACATGTGTAATGTGGAATTCCATTGCGTGGGCACGTTGCACAACAGTCAGTGAGCTGTCAGTTGTAAGCGCCATTGCACTGCCCTGAGAGTGGAAGCATCTGTGGTTGACTTGCGGAAATGCGCACAGATGCGTCGCACCTTGGTGAGCAAATCAGACAAATTGGGGTAGGTCTTGAGGAACCGCTGAACCACAAGATTGAACACATGGGCCAGGCATGGCACATGTGTGAGTCTGCCAAGTTGCAGAGCCGCCACCAGGTTACGCCCGTTGTCACACACAACCATGCCTGGTTTGAGGTTCAGCGGCACCAGCCAAAGATCGGTCTGCGCCGTAATGCCCTGTAACAGCTCTTGGGCGGTGTGCCTCTTGTCACCTAAGCTCAGCAGTTTCAGCACCGCCTGTTGGCGCTTACCCACTGCAGTGCTTCTGTGCCTAGTGCTACCGACTGAAGAAGCTGTGCTCACGGATGGTAATTGAGAGTAGGAGGAGGAGGGGTTGGAGGAAGAGGCATAATAAGTCTGAGAAACCGTGACCGAGGTAGGCCCTGCAATCCTCGGTGTGGGCAGTACATGAGCGGCCCCAGGGTCAGACTCGGTCCCAGCCTCCACCAATTTAACCCAATGTGCCGTCAGGGAGATATAGTGTCCCTGCCCGCCAGCACTTGTCCACGTGTCCGTGGTTAGGTGGACCTTCTCAGTAACCGTGTTGGTCAGGGCACGGATGATGTTCTCTGACACGTGCTGGTGTAGGGCTGGGACGGCACATCAGGAAAAATAGTGGCGGCTGGGCACCAAGTACCGAGGGACAGCCACCGCCATCATGTTGCGGAAAGCCTCAGTCTCTACCAGTCTATAGCGCAGCATCTCAAGGCTCAGCAGTTTGGAGATGTGGACGTTTAGGGCTTGTGCATGTGGGTGGGTGAAATTGTATTTGCGCTTGCGCTCCAATGTCTGCTGCAAGACAGCTGAACACTGCACTGGGACACATTGGTGGAGGGTGTGGAGGATCGTGGAGGTGAAGGGGTGGTTGTAGGGCGGGAGGCGCTCATGCCGGGGTCCTGGGCGGGGGGTTGACTCGCAGAGCCAGCATGTGACACAGGGGAAGGGGTAGTGGTGTGACCCGCAGGAGGTGAACAGCCTTGGTTCCATTGAGTCGTGTGTTTAGCACTCATATGCCTGCGCATGCTGGTAGTGGTTAGGCTGGTAGTGCTGGCTCCCCTGCTGATCCTGGTGTGGCACAGGTTGCACACCACAGTCCGTCGGTCATCCTCACTTTCTTTAAAGAACCTCCAGACTTGCCAACATCTAGGCCTCGGCACGGGAGCTTCACTCTGTGAAACAGTAGCTGATCTACTTGCTCTGGCCCTGCTACTCCTTCTGGCCACCCCACTGCCTCCTCCAATCTGTTCTGGTGCTGCACTTGCCTCCCCCTCAGAAGCACTGTCTTGAGTTGGATTACCAACCCAGCTCGAGTCAGTCACCTCATCATCCACCAGCTCTTCCTCTGATTCCTCACTCTGCTCCCCCTTCGGACTTACTGCCCTGACAACAACGTCACTGTCTTCATCTGACAACTCTTGACACACTACTTGCACTAAGTCAACACTCTCATCACCCACAGACTGCGAAAGTTTAAAATTTATGGCATCGGGACAGAGCAACTGCTCCGGTTGCTGCTGAGCAGAGGTTTGTGACTCTGGGAAGGGTCCTGAAAAGAGTTCCTGGGAGTATGCCGGATCTGAATCCATATTTTCCATGGGGGGGCCAGGCTGGGGGGAAGAAGGTTGAGCTGGAGGAGCCAGAGGTCTACTACCTTGGCTAGCGTGGGTGGACTGCGTGGAAGACTGGGTGGTGGATAAATTACTGGACACATGATCCGCTATCCATATCATCACCTGTTCGCACTGTTGTGGTTTCAATAGTGCTGTACTACGTGACCCTGTAAGTTGCGAGATGAAGCTAGGGAGCGAACCTCTGCGGCGTTCCACTGCTCCCTCATCAGCAGGTACTGTGTCACCCTGCCCAGGACCATAGCCTCTGCCCCCCTACATCACTTGGACGCCCACGTCCTCGTCCTCGACCCTTAGCCCTTGGGTTCAACATTTTGTGCATTCACTAAACTGTAGAATTAATATCTGAGGCCAAAACCGTTTTCAGTAGACTGTAGAATTACTATCTGAGGCCAAAAACGTATTCTCTAGACTGTGGCTAGTGTACCGCACACCACACAATTTTTCACTGGACTGTAGTATATATAATAAAAAAAAAACAATTTTTAGGAAGGATAGATATTAGACAGAGGAAGATTGGAAAAAAGTGTTATGGACAGACGAATCGAAGTTTGAGGTGTTTGGATCACACAGAAGAACATTTGTGAGACGCAGAACAACCGAAAAGATGCTGGAACAGTGCCTGATGCCATCGGTCAAGCATGGTGGAGGTAAAGTGGTGGTCTGGGGTTGCTTTGGTGCTGGTAAAGTGGGAGATTTGTAAAAGGGATTTTAAATAAGGAAGGCTATCACTCCATTTTGCAACGCCATGCCATGCCCTGTGGACAGCGCTTGATTGGAGCCAATTTCCTCCTACAACAGGACAATGACCCAAAGCACATCTTCAAATTATGCAAGAACTATTTAGCGAAGAAGCAGGCAGCTGGTATTCTATCTGTAATGGAGTGGCCAGCGCAGTCACCATATCTTAACCCCATTGAGCTGTTGTGGGAGCAGCTTGACCGTATGGTACGCAAAAGTGCCCATCAAGCCAATCCAACTTGTGGGAGGGGCTTCTGGAAGCATGAGGTGAAATTTCTCCAGATTACCTCAGCAAATTAACAGCTAGAATGCTAAAGGTCTGCAATGCTGTAATTGCTGCAAATGGCGCATTCTTTGACGAAAGCAAAGTTTGAAGGAGAAAATTATTATTTCAAATAAAAATCATTATTTCTAACCTTGTCAATGTCTTGACTATATTTTCTATTAATTTTGCAACTCATTTGACAAATAAAAGTGTGAGTTTTCATGGAAAACACAAAATTGTTTGGGTGACCCCAAACTTTTGAACAGTAGTGTATGTTGCTGCACAACAACTTTTTAGACAATTTATCCCCTTAGGGGATGAGTATCTGATTGGCGGGGGTCGCACCATTAGGATTCTCACCTATAACAAAAATGGAGGCAAGCAAGCGTACTACTACTCAATGCAGCACTATGAGGCTGCCATAGCTGAGTGATTGTACTCAGTTGAATAGACCAGCAGATACACATACTCATTCTCACGATTGGCCAGGCCTCCGGGGTGGGACCCCGGACGATCAGACACTTATCCCCTATCCTGTGGATACTGGATAAGTCGTCTCAATGGGACTTTTGTCTTAATTAAGTTGTCTTGATGGAACTTTAATGAGGTCCATCAGGGTTCCTTCAGTAAATTGATGGCAAGAATAGAATTTCACAATGTTATACTCTCAGAGTCAAAAATGCTGGAATGCTGATGGAAATCCCAAATAGAGAACATTAACACTGGTGTGAACTGAGCCATACTAATACACTAATATAAAAGAGTACATGTTATCATAATGTTATCTGCTTTTGAGTCTAGCTGGTCTAACCTTCCATTTATAATACACTTGAGCCAGGTTGCATTGCAATGTATTTGAGAACCATGGGAGAGATTTACCAATTTAAATGCTCTTTTTCAATGTGTATAAAAAGGGGTATGGATTGGTGGAAAGGGGGATGGGTTAGCAGAAAGGGTATGGCTTTTTTTAAGCAGATTATCAGCCAATAAATGGTATAAAGTTAGTCAAAAGTATTCAGCATGTCTACCAAGATGTACCAAATTTATCATACATTGTGAGCCCCATGATAAATCTAGCACATCTTTAGAATGCTTGGTTTAATTTTACACTGTCCAAACATTCTACAGGATTAGTAAATGTTTCCCATTGTTTTAGTTTTTTGCTTTTTTTTCCCCTTTACTTAAAAATGTATGGGTCAGTCCACCCCTGCTCAATAAATAATATGCTTCAAACGTTACATAATTCTATACCATTTTATATATTTTATTGCATATTGTCTGAACTGCAATTGTCTAGATGGAGTACAAAATATTGCCTAGTGGAGTTTTTTCAGTAGTCCAATACCATCACTTTTCAAATGTTTTCTCAAATCAGCAAATATCAGTTCAAATATACATGCAGAATAAAAGCAATAATCTGTTTCATATTGTTTTAGCTGAAATGAAGCAGATAAGAAGAAACATAAAGTAATGTAAGTGCGATATCATGTTTGCTTCTTCGGTAGGCTCTGCAAGTGATCCAGTGCTTTGTGTACTTGCACGTTCCCTGGAGAGAAAAAGGAATGTAGAACTTTACTCAGGATGATTGACCCATTCTGCTCCCAGTAGACTTGGAGGTGATAGGTTAAGAAAGCTTCACTAGAGGAGAAAAAAAAATTTAGAAGCTCAGTCTTTGGCATAAAATGTAGCAGGGACAGGAAAATAAAGGCTTTAAATTCAATTACCCATCATTCAAATCAAAATGATACATTTTAATTAAACATAAAAGCCAGCCCATTACAGTTATTCCAAATGTAGACATTTATGTCAGAAGGGACATGTACCTATCTGCAAAACAGGGGTCCTCCAACCAGCATCCCACCTGCTGATTTTACTTTAATCCACTGGAGATACCAAGTATGTATAGATTTTTGTATTTTCATACTTTTGAGTAATAAAACCATATTTAATAGAAATAAATAATACTTTTTGTATCACCTCATCCTATATCAGCTATAACATTTTATATGTTTCCATCTACTGTACATTGCCTTAGAGGGGCTTGTTATTTGCAGGAATAGCTGCAGTTTTTATTGCCATTATTTTGACGTACATATTTACTGATTAACATTATTTTATAATTCGAGGGAGAATCGAGAAAAAACAGCAAATCCATCATTATTTTTCAGGGTCTTTTTTGCAATATGTGCCCTGGGGTATAAAAAATATGTTATGTGTGTCATACAGGTCAGTATGATTGCAGAAATGACAAAAAAAATGTGGAGGTGGGCTATTTGTAAATAAGAAAAATGATTTTTTAATGAAACATTGGGTTTTATTTTAATATGTTTTCCTAAACTTTTTACCTAAAGTTTCAGCTTAATTTTACTTTTTTCCCCACTAGGAGACTTGATTAGATAAGGCTACTATACATCTTTGGTATACTACAGCATTATTGTCTATCAGTGTTACTGACAGGCAGTCTATTAAACCGTATTCTAGCTAAACTATCTGCGACTTTTATTCACCCTTTTCTATCGTACCAACTACCTGGAAAATATCTTCTACACAGTGGTATGTTAGATATTTATTCTCTCACTGGTCAAGGCAACTGAACTGAAAGAAAAAAATAGTAAGGTTTTCAAAATGTAGTATCTCTTAAAGGAGCTGATGATGGACTATCCTTCAGACAGGTCATCAGTATCAGATTAGTGGAGGTCAGACACCTGGCACCATAACACTGAATGGAGCTTGTAGCAGTAGGCTCCATCCACTGTGTAGTGGGAGTGCCAGGCTACTGCAGTTTACCTCCCATTCACTTGAAAGGCATGGTCAATATACTGTGGATGGAGCCTTCTGCTGTAAAAAGTTGAACAACATCCATTAAGGCATTTTATCATTTTAGATTAAATTTCTAAAAATGTGATCAAAGTATGGTATAAAAACATACAAAATGATTCAGCAATTCAGAAACCTATTTTTCAATATTCTTTTATAATTTATTTTAGGTAGAACATACTGGGGAGAATTTATCATGCGGAGAATATTGGAGTTTGCATTGGAGTACTTTATGCCACATTTATCAAATGTCTCATGTTGTTTGATACATTTGTCTTATCCTTAAAGGGAACCTGTCATCACCTGTATGCTGCCCATACTAAAGGCAGAATAAAGTAGAGACAGGTGAGTTGATTTCAGCGGTCTGTCAGTTATAAGTTTAAAGTTAGTGGCTGCAGAGAACCACCATCACAATCATTACAGACTAGGCCTGGAAAAGAGTCAAGGCCACCTGAGAAGAGTCATAGTTATTCATTAATTCCTGCTCTCCTTGCCTACCTGCTGATCATTGACAGTCTTCTACCTAGTTTTCTCCCTTTATCTCTAGGAGAGAACTGACAATCATCAGCAGATGGGCGGGAGAGCAGGAGATTATGAATAATTATGACTCTTCTCAGGTAGATTTGACTCTTTTCAAGGCCTGTGCTGCAATGATTATGATACTGGTTCTCAGCAACCACTTACATTTAGCTCATGAGTGACACACCACTGAAATCAGCATTTATCTCACTAATTTATGCTGTGCTCAGTGAGGTCAGTATAAAGTTGATGACAGGTTCCCTTTAAACCTAACACTTCTGTCTAGAGAATCTACTCCAGTTTTCCTAGTCCACCCTCCTAATGGAGTGAGATTGCAACTTTTTAAAAAAGTATCAATGATAAATCTGTAGTGAAACTAATTAACATAGCTAACCACGCTAAGTTTCCACCCACATTAGTAACATATGCTAATGTGTTATAAGGCTAATAAAAGACATCCATCCATCTAATTTTTTGTGCAATCAAGTGCAAAAAATCGCAAAAGCCCTATTTGTGACTTTTTGAAGCCAGAATTCTGGAGTGAAGGTTTGATAAATCTGCCCAATATATGATCGACTATACAATCTGTTGGGCCAGATGAAGACCCTCTGTACAACTATGATGACTCCTCCTAGCCAGAACACCAAAAGCATTTCCCTTGGATGATAATGGATTAATTCTGCTTAAGGAGTTCAAAAAACAATGTGAACATCAAGTACAGGTATCAGGATTTGCATATAAATTAACGTTAAAGGGGGATAGTCTAAAAAAGGGAGCAATTTAATATCTTTATCATCTCTCTCTTAAATTAAATCCATCTTAAAGGGGTTGTCCCACAAAAATATGCAACATTTTTCAAGCCAAAACCAGGATCTGAATACTTTTGCAATTGCGTGTAATTAAAAATGTAGCATAGCCACTGAGTTATTCACTGAAATCTGTCTGTGTAGAACCACCTGCAGCTTGCTATACTTCTAATTTCTCTGCCTTGCTCACTGAGATGGTAGCACATGCTCTGATGCATTCTTCAACTGCCACCAGCTGCAGTAGAAAGGACACAGCCCCAGAGAAAATGCATACCCCATGAGTTGCCAGCCTGAAATAAATCTAACAGAGCAATTGGAGCAATGAATGGGGAGATCTCTGGATCCATGTGAGGTACAGGGCTGGTTCTAGGTTAGAAAGAGACTGCCATGTACTAAATTTTTTTTTACGTTGATCATGGGATAACCCCTTTAATTTGAGATGATGTGTATTCATTATAGTACACAATTGCTTATATACATTGGATCAAGGAAACTCTTCATTCTTAATCATGTTTAATTCAGTCACAAAACCACAGCTTAATCGAGGCGAATTCCACCACGGCATCTATGCATTTTTAGTTTTCCAGTAATCTAACCTCAAAACAGTCCCTCTGCCAACTGCAGCACAATTTAAACAGTTAAGGCATACAACAAAGTCCAAAGCTCAGGAAGCAGGTCTGAGAGCTTGTCTTGGCACCTGCCTTATGGGACTGTTAGATTTGCTCATTGTGGCCACAGCTGCTCACTCTACAGGCATGTGCTGCTTATGAATTAAGAAAACAAAGATTTCCACTTAATCATTAGTTCCTTTAGCACGTTTGGGAAATCATATGTATCATAATGAAATGGCTGTAAATTTTACTAGAGCAAAAATGATATTGTGGAATGGATTCTGCATGATCTCATATGGGGAGTTTGGCCAATATCAATACCTTTTACAGTTATGGATTTTAATTACAACTAAAGCCTCAAAATAGATTGATATCCTTAAACGGGATTTCCCAAAAAAACAACATAAAGCATCTATCCATGGGATAAGTGATAAATGTATGATTGTTGGGGTTCGACCACTGGAACCGCCACCGATCATGAGAGAAAAGCCTGTGTAAAGCATTTGTGTGCATGTGTTACCACCACTCCATTCACTGTCTACAGGACCAAAGGAATATAGCTGATTGGTTATCATCATATTGTTACTGGTTTCCACAATAAGGGTCGCAAATATCATAAGTTCATTAAACGCTTTTATATTTGCTCTAATGCTATGATGGTCTATCTATCTATCTATCTATCTATCTATCTATCTATTTGGATTGTGCTCCAAAGGCTTCAGCTGGCACTCGCACTGAATCCTGACCCATTAATTTCAATGGGTCTTTTCACATGTGCGAATTTTTTCATGCATCAGTTCGCGGTTGCGTGAAAATCACAGCATGTTCTATATACTGCGTTTTTCACGCAGCCCTGGCCCCATTGAAGTGAATGGGTCTGCGTGAAATTCGCATTGCATCCGCAAGCAAGTGCGGATCCAATGCATGATTGACTGGTGGTTGCTTAGCGATGTTGTTTTTGAACATTCAGTTTTTAATCATGCGCATGCAAAATGCATTCATACGCATCGCACCCACACGTTAAAAACTGAACAAACATATGCAATCGCAGACAAAACTGACTGCGATTGTGTGTGGATTGGTGCGAGTTTTCCTGATGGCACCCTGAATGCATGCCGACTGAATCCGGATCGTTCGTGTGAAAGGGGCCTTAAGAACAGAGATCTGATTGTTTAACGGAAATGTCTCATCAGAAAACAACCTATTGTGTAAGTCATGTTTTTACATTAAACATATTTTTTAAGAATTATTTATTGTGTTATTTTTAATTTTCCAGTTCATTTTCTATATTAAAAATAAATCCTAAAATTGTCCACTGTTCGTACTGGCCACTAAAAGTCTTGTCCTTATTATTACATGGCAGTCGAATACTGATACCCTTTTACACTTGGAGTTGTGCCCTATCATACAACCATTGAAAGGTGAGCAGTAGAGTTGATCGAACATGCTCGTAACAAGCAATGTACTGCTCGGATCCCCTGCACTCTGCTGCGCAGCCATCCGGATCCGTCCTCACATGCCTGTAAGTCAATGGGCACGGATCCATTTGGTATCACACACTAGTGTATCATACCAAACGGATCCGCCCCCATTGACTTACAGTCAGGTGAGGATGGACCTGGATGCCTGCGGGCATGCGAGCACAGGGGATTCGAGCACTACGGTGCTCGTTACGAGCACTTTCGATCAACTCTAGTGAGCAGTTCATTATCTTTTTATTGTCCTGTACTGAAACATATTACACAAGGATTGCTGTGTTTCTTTTGCATCAGAATATAAAAACAGATTTGACAAAAAGTATATGTGTCACTATCAGGTTTTAAGGTTTGTTCCATTCATTTGCCTATAGCATACAAAATCTTGTGCCAACTATATATCTGTACCATGGTTGTTCTCGTGTCACATAATTGCTATTGGAATAAATTACATGGCTCATTAACAACATTACGATTTCATCATAGGATTCTCCAATGCATTGAGCAAGCTAGAATAAGGACTAACATTTAGAGTTCAGATAACCCCTTCATGGTTGGCAATTTTCAGTTTTTTTCATTTTTGCTTTTTACTCCAAGCCTTCCCAAAGCCATAACTTTTTTATTTTTCCATTCACATAGCCATGTTTTTTACAGGACAAGTTGTACTTTTTATGATTGCATACAATGTAGTGGGAAGTGAGAAGTAAATTTCAAATCGTTCGGAATTATAAAAATAAAAAAAACACACAATACCACCGCAGTTTTATGTGTTTTGCTTTAACAGCATTTCCTATGCGGTAAAACTTAACTGTTACTTTCATTTTCTGGATCAGTATGATTACAACAATACCACATTTGTATAATTTTTCTTGCATTTTAATAGTGAAAAAAAAGCTTTGGAAAAAACAAATTTTTCTCTTTGTATCGCCATATTCTGACCCCCAGAGCTTTTTGTACTTTTATGTGTACATGGCTGTGTTAGGACTAATATTTTTCTGGGGCAATCTTTACTTTCCGTTGATATTTTGGAGTGTGTATGACTTTTTGATTCCTTTTTAGTCAATTTTTCGTGGGAGATGAAGCGACCAAAAAAGAGTGAATCTATTTTGACTTCTTATCCGTTTTCCTGTTTCATGTATGGGATAAATAGTTTTATATTTTAATGGGACAGGCGTTTTCATACGCAGTGATTTCCATGATGTTTATTTTTTAATTTTTTTATGCATTTATTTTAATTCTTTATATATTTTTAAAACATTTTTTTACACTTTTTAATAGTTCCCCTAGGGAACCAGAACAAGCAAGCATTGCTCTCTTATAGACTCCAATGCATTAGTATTGGAGTCTATGAGAATTTCATTTTGTTCCTATGGAGCCATGCCACAAGCTGGGGCTCCATAAGAACTAATATGTGGCAGCCTCGAATGATTCTGGAGGACCAAGGCTGATGCACACACCATCCAGCTCCCTCAATCCTCACACCCGCTGCAATGTCACCCGCTGTGCTTGTGAGCGAGTTGCTACGGTGCCCGCTGCAATTGTGAGCGGGCACCATATTTAAATACAATGCATATATGCGTTAGGCAGCTGGGAACAGGTTTAACTCAATATACCAGCATTAGTTTCACTGATGTGACGCATGGGGGACACTTTACCACGGGCTAGCCATTGGCTGCAGTGGCACACGTGATCCCCATCAAACAAGATATTGACAAGCAGGACAAGAGCATGTCAGCGGTGGACCAAAGAAGTCGTAACCCTGCAACAGGAAGCAGGTAAGCATGCTTCCCTCCACAGGTCTGGCATGGTGAAGAATCAGGCTGAAAAGTCAGTGAAGGTGGACAACCCCTTTAAAAGGTGATTGACTCATTTTTACATAAACCCAACTTTACTTAATTTTACTTTTTGATCAGACAACCCCTTCAATTCTAGGGGTTGTCTGCAAATTCAGCAAATTCTAACTTCAATTATCATGTTCAACCTGATAAACTTGTCTAATAAGACATAAAATAAACTAATACAGTTTTGTTTTTCTCACTCTACAAGGCCGCAGATTGTGTTTTCTCAATACATTTGATTCCTAGGAATTCTACTTAAGTGAAATCCCCAAGACAAATAAAATATCTGGCACTGTTTTATAGCAGGCCCTGTCATTGGGCCTAAAGACTAGAACAAGTTGCTCCATCCGTGTTCTGTGCTGCATTGCATTACTGTAACTACAATGTGTGTGGCAGTGCGGCAAAGGTTACAGTTACAGCAGGAACCAGACTAAGTATGCATTGCTTTCCAGGCTTGCCACAGTTGAGTGAAACCATTTTATTGATTGATGCAAGATTAAGATTAAGATCATAGACATAAAAGCCTACTGACAAACTCCCAGAGAGTCACACAGCGTCTATAAGTATGGTAAGGAATGTGGGCTAAATGATATGATGTAAAAGCAGAAACACAAGTTCAAAGACCACACAGTCAAAACAGAATAAGGAGATAAAATGCCGTCATTTTTCCTTTCTTTCATTACAACTGTGTTTTCACACAAAGCACCAACTTGAAAAATAGAAAACTATAACGAAATAATATAATATTCTATATCAAGTACCTATATCAAGTACCACAGGCATATTTCATGCAGTAAAAATATTCACATTTGGATGTCTTGACATTGTTTTCAGGCTCAAACAAGCCTTAAAATAAGGTCAATTTCCTCATTACCTCAATTTACTGAAATTAATTCCTTTAGAACAAAAGACTGTTTGGTCAAGATGAATGAAGATACAGAATGATTGCTGTCTCTGTACTTTTTCTAGTGTGTTTCGATTACAGGACCACCTACAATCTCTTTATTCAGCTATTAAAAATTGCAAATTGTCTCCAAGGAATTTGTATATACAACATATCAGAAATGTGTATCTCATTTGTTAGAGAGTTTAATTCCTACACAACCACAACTGCTTTTTATGTTGATACTCTGCAGCACCCCAGAACACAGTCACTGAAAAGGGTAAATTGTTGTAATGTTGTGTTGTTAAGTGAAATGTTCAAATGGACTGTATAGACAAGCAAGGGTTAATATCTTGGCGCATACCCTTGCCAGGTTGCCAGGAGATGGACCTGGGTGAGCCACTTGAGTAGTGGTTAGTGAAAGTCTAGCTTTGCTACAGTGCATTCTCCTCAGAGCTAGGCACAAGTTCAGGGGACCTTTATCTTATACATCTACAGCCAAAAAAAACTACTTGATCGCTAAAAGCGCTTCAGAGAAAGAGAAATCAGAAGATCCAGAATCTGCAAGGTCGTGCATTGGAGTCAGATAACAAAGTATTATGCACGTTTATGGCATAGAGAGACTTTTGCCACTGTGAGAGGGAACACTGCTAACACACCCTTCCACTCTTCGAGATGGTTTGGCCAGCCATATCTTAAGTCTATACTCCTCAGCTCGGGAATTACAGAAACTTTTACATAGAGCATCATTGCAAAGAACTACAACCCCCATCATCGCTGCTGCCCATATGTTGCTAATGGGGAAGAATTGCACTGTGATCTACTTGGAAATGTTACAGATACTTATTTAATTATCACAACCAGCCAGGTTACTGACTCCTCCATGATCCACTGGCCACTTCATCCAAACTCCTGCCTTGCACCCTGCCAAAACACTTAACATCAAGAGCACTCCAATCACCACTAGGCAGCTGCTCCAAGACCACAATTTGCCCCAAGGGAAGAAAGGGTGTGCCCCCAGTCATGTGTATGGCCCCAGAGAAAGCCAGAGAGGAGAATTGCCACTAAGAGTACTACTACCAGCCTTATGGCCAAAACTGCCTCTTCCATTCTACGCTCTTCTCTCCCAGGCTCACTGCAATTGTAAGATTATTTTTACATTTTAGTCATTCAATTATGTGTTTCTTGACCTTTGAACTTAAATATTCACATTTACCTGAGAAAGCAAGAAAAAAGAACAGAAAGCAAAATCTATCAACAATATTCTATTACAGCAAACTATCAAATCTTCACATTTCTTCAGGACCTCATAAGTATGGTAGTGTCCAAACATATTGGGCTTATCTCTAATAACATCTTGACTTTCTCCGAGGATCAAGAGTTCAGCTGATAACATTGTAATGTGTGAATATACTGAGTTTTCCTCGTGCAGACAAAACCTGCTCCTCTTCAATAGATTAACTTACTGCCTGGTCAGTAACTCATCTCCATGATTCCTCACAGGAAAAGTGAGCCAAATTGCTTTACATCTAAATCTAATATAAACGGCTCTATTTTTGTATACATTTTTTCTTCAATTTGGAGAGGTGTTAGAGCCGCCTCTCCTGAGGCAGTGTAACCACACCTAATAGCTTTTGTCATGTAAATGCAGTCAACACCTTAGCTCCATGACTGAAGCATGAGTCACCTGTATTTAATGTGGGAGATTTCTCATACAAGCCATTGTAATTGAGAAAGTCAGCCGGATGACTAGCTAAACATCCTCAAAAAAAAAAAAATCCAGTTGCTCTGACATAT
Source organism: Rhinella marina (assembly GCA_900303285.1). Lineage (NCBI taxonomy): Eukaryota > Metazoa > Chordata > Amphibia > Anura > Bufonidae > Rhinella > Rhinella marina. The sequence goes on from ONZH01026769.1 coordinate 30,632, forward strand.
TACTACTGATATACAATGACCTGGATGATTGAGAACCTTCACAGACATAAAGCTTGCAATTATGATAAGATACACTTAACACTGGATTTTAACACTAAAGAAGTTGTCCAACATAACTGAAAAGTTCAAGACAGGTGGGAAAATAAGTACAAAGAAAAAAACACCACCTATTTTTTGGAAATTTCACTGTTCCAGTGCAATTAACTCCCATCCCCACCATTTCTGCCTTCCGTTTCGTTCTTGGTCACACAACCAGAGGCCTCAATGGTCACGTGCAAAACAGGTGGGTCACCAGCAGAACAAGGCAGTTTGGTAATGTAGATGGAGCACTATTAAAATCTGTATGGGGATCTTTCTCTTCAATATATTCCCCTTCATGCATCCTAGGGTGGAACTATACAAAATATGCTTCTAAATTAGAAATAAATACATTAACCTCCTTGACCACCCTAATGTATGTGTACATCATAGTTGCACATAGCTGATCCCTCTCCATACACAACGGGTGCCAGCTGTGTTATATAGCTGACCAGGCTTGGACTAGCCCACAGGGGTACAGGCGAATCCCCCAGTGGACCTCCTAGTGGGCCCCTAGTCTGCTTCCCCCTGCACAAGTGACACATAACACAGAGTGATTGTACTACATAAAGACAGGCAGCATACAACATGTCAACCAGTCTATGGTCATATAAAAATGGGCAGATTATTTAAGAAACTCCCCAGTTTATTATCATAGATACATCAGATACTGTAGCTGAGATGGCCTCTAGGTACAGAGACAGACCAACCAGTATCCTCTTTTCCAGGGGAACCCATCTTCTCAAAGTCGCTGCAGGTACCCTTGTCTGCTGCTGTGTGAGCAGGTAATATTTGAATATTTAGGCCCTCAAAATAAATTTTACTGTTGGGCCCTAGGCACCCCAGTCTGACACTGTAGCTGACACAGACATGCAGAGGCCTAATGTCAGATGCCATGGTCAAAAGTCACCATGACATCTCAGTAGTTAGACAGAGAGAAGGGGTTCACTCTGTGTAACCAGGGGTCATAATATGGCAATACAAAGCAATTTTTTAAACAAAGGGTTTTCATTTTTTTAAGTAGTAAACCATAGTAAAAACTGTATAAATGTGGTATCATTGTAATCTTATTAACCTGCATAATAAGGCCATAATGTCAATATTATCACATAGTGAGTCAATACCCTAAAAACAAAACAAAAAAACGGCAGATTTTTTTTATATATATAACCCCACAAATATTTTTTACAGCTTTGAAATACATGATATGAACCATTAAATGGTGCCATTAAAAAGTAAAACTCGTTCAGTAAGGAACAAGCCCTCACTCATACGTGTATGACTATGTCAATGGATAAATATGAAAATGATGGCTTTCAAAAGGCAAGAAAGAAAAATTGAAAACTTAATTGCCAAAATTGGCTTAGTTTGGGGGGTTAAAGCCCAATTACACATTTGAATTGTATTGTTTACACTTACAGGGATTGTCTGATATTGACAATCCCTGTTTGTTAGAATGTTCCTTTGACAATAAGTTGATCACAGAGTGCCAAAAGCGCTGTAATATATGCGAGGTCGTGGCAGCACATTTTCTATTCCCTTGCAGCACCACCAGAGAAGAAATAAAAAAATTACATTCTCACTGAACTCAATGGCCTGTCCGTGTAATGTAGAAGTATGCATGTTGTATCCAGTCTTCCCGTTGGCTGCTGCTCTGTTAATTAGGGATTCCCTTCCAGGGTATATTGAATATAAGCTTAATAAACCAGACAACCTTTTTCATTTTAAATCATTGGATTATAATATATCAGAGTGAAGAAATCAAACAGCTGGAGTTTGAGCTAATAAAATAAATATAATTAATTGATCTTGATTAAAATTGAAAAATATTGAAAAATATTGTGCATTTATAAGTCACTTCAAGTTTATTGCTGAAGAATATTTATTTCAGCATTTGAATGTGTGATATTTCTGTGGTTTTTAAGTCAAATAGATCACATTATGTAGCTGAAACGAACTATTCAGTTCCAGCTTGGAACTGGGTGAATTCACAAGTATTTAAGAGGTTTTTATCCAATTGGCAGATCATCAGGATCATCATTAATTCACTCTACAGCTAAACTTGTGCACCCAAACTTGAAAAAATGACCGCTATGTCACTGCTTAGAATTGAATACTCACTCATCACTCATATGTGTGCCACCGAACCACCATATACACTGATGTGGTTTGGAACATAGCACATAGCTGTACTTTCGTAGCAATCTAATTTGAAAATCAGGATAACCTAGGAAAGTGTGGTCTGGGTATACTGTAGGATGATGATGAATTTAACCACATTGCCATTCGGAGTTCTGCCACAGTTCATCTTCTGGAAGATTTCTTCAGTAACATGGTCCTGAGACATATGTAAGCCCAAGAAATTCCAGCAAGTTCAGACCTCCAGAGTGCATTAACTATTCTTATGCACCTCTGCCTAGATGTAAGTTTAGCATGGTAAAACAAGCTATTTGCTTAGAAGCTCCTAACCATTTTATACTTTTATATCATCAAAGATGGTTGGATGAATTCTGACATGCTTTTATTTTATATATCTCTTTGAATCTTATAAAAATATTAAGCTATATGTAAGAGGATTTATAGACTGTATGCTGCTGCTCCTCTCACTTCTCTTAGCTAGCCGAGCCTGCTCTTTCTATGGAGTCTTACTGCCAGGTCTGCCCTTACTTTATGTAGGCTGTGGTCTGCTTGCTGGCAAGACCTCCCCCCCAGTGCCCTGTATTGATGTCTCTGACCCAATGGGTCAGCTGTTAGCCACACAAAGACTATTCCAGATAGTAGCAGTCTTGTGGTTCCCCTGCAGCAAAGTCTAGACTCCTGTGTTAAAGGGTGGATACCAGGGCGCAAAATTCCGGAACAGATGCGAATCCAGAACTACGGACATGTGAGTGGATCCTTAGTCAGAGCACCGGGCATACAGATTGCAAGTACACTGTCAACGCTCACCACTGACAGCGTACCAATATCAGTTTGTCTATAGCAACTTACTGTGAAAAGATAACTTCAGTGACAGTTTTGCAATAAAAAATGCACAAAATCAGCCAATAAAATATATTGCAAAAATAATCAGAATCACTTGCCCTACACATTTAAGAACTAACTAATTTTTTTCACACATATTATGTTAATATACTGATTCCCATTTATATAGAAAACAATATATTTTTACCTACACATTGATTCATATAGTTATAGCATAAAATATTCACTCCTCTTTATTAGATTACTCCATTTATACTATTTAATATTCTGCAAATGTGGTCCAAATCTGCCCCATTATATTAGCAGTTGTTTTATTGTGGACTGCATATAGATATCAGTAAAAAGGTCTCAGAAAACCCTTTTATTAAGTATTTATTATTCATTTACCGTCATTTCGCTTATGCCACACAAGCTCCATTTGAATTCCTTCTTACTAATAAACACAGACATTGCGATCTCATTGTCAGTGGAGAATTGGAGCTTACACCACTAGCTGAGTTCTGTCTTATGACATCTTACACCTATGAGTGTTAAAAGATACCTACCCTAACATGGACAGCAATACTATATTGGTCTGCAGTCCAGTCACACTGAAGTGTCGAACACTTATGGTCTAATCTATATACATGCTACACTCGTGTACCTCATACTTTCTCTCCTCCCAGCGGCATCCCAGTTGCATAGTAACCCGAACTGGAGGCCGCATAATATATGAGAAATTACTTTTTATAATTACTATTAATTTTATTTGATTTTAGTTATATATCATCTTCTTATTTATTAAGATTTTATTCATGCCCACACTTACTTTTCATAAGGTTTACTGAGAATGAATATATGCTCCTCTCACCAGGAGGTGCAGACTCTGGGCAGTTTTTGAACATGAAGTTGTGTTGTGTTGAAGCTGTGTATTTAAAGTAAGGTGTTGTCTTATACATGTATGCCTATTTGTTGAAGAAGGGGAATCTATCCTGGAAACTAAACATTTTGGATATATAAAAGTACATCTTTCTTGATCATTTTGGGCCAGCACTGAAATCCCTTTTTTACCTGAAGGTGTAATTCCAGCCTTCCAATCTCTGCCAGATTCTGAGATTCGGACTGTATTATGTGATGGCCTTCAACTGTAGTAGTCAATACACTCCAGTGTGATCCTTCCTTACATATCTTCATGTCTGTCGTGGTCCCACCAAAACAACAAAAGACGAGAGTCCAACTTTGTATTTTGCAATCTCTGCCATTTATCACAACAATACTATCCAATGTGGCGCTTGTTTTTGATTGTTTTTTACCAGCATTCCAAAAATTTAATGTGTCATTCAAAGTACACAAAAATTACAGACCAAATTTTAGAGTTTGAATAAGAATAAGAATATCTAGATAAGTATCCCAAAAGAAACGTTGTTACTGAAATGTGTGAAGCCTGAACTGCAAAGACTGTAGCCTGAACTGTGAAACCTTCAGAATTTTCTATATTTCTGCATAAATTTGACTTAAAACTACATGAAATTTTCACATAAGTCCTAAAAGTAGATAAAGATATCCAAATAACTGTTGAGCCTTCACACTGAGATTGGACCACCAAGTAGGAAGAATATGATTAGGCAGAGTGGCTTGGGTATACTTGATTTACAGCGATTTGTGACAAATTAATTCAGAACAAATGGAATTTCTTGGTGAACTTCAGCAAATCGGCTGAATGTAATATTTCAAACTTTCGCTCACCTATAATCTAAATCAAACAAATTGGTCACTTATTTGAGGAAAATTATCTAATATCCCTTGCCTGAGTGAGTGGCAAACATATGTGAACCTTTAGGATTAACAGATAATTTAAAGGTGAAATTAGAGTCAGGTGTTTTCAATCAATGAGGTGACAATCAGGTTTGAGTGGGCAACCTGTTTTGTTGAAAGAACTGGGATCTATCAAAGTCTGATCTTCATGACACTTGTTTGTTTAAGTGTATCACGGCATGAAGAGAGGAGATTTCTGAGGACCTCAGAAGAAGAGCTGTTGATGCTCAAGTCAGGCTGAAAAAGGTTACAAAACCATCTCACAAGGAGAAGTTGACCAACAAAGATCATGCCAAGTGCAAGGCATGTAATAGTCCATGTGGTCATAAAGAAACCCAAAGTAACCTCTAAGGAAAAAAGGTCTTTCTCATATTAACTAATGGTCTAATGTCAATGCTGTTTGTCCACCATCAGGAGGACACTGAACAACAATTGTGTGCATGACAGTATTGTAAGGAGAAAGCCGCTGCTTTCCAAAAAGAACATTGTTGCCCATCTGTAGCTTGATTAAGATCATCTGGACCAGCCTGAAGGATGTTGGAACCATGTTTTGTGGAAGGAGGAGACCAAAATGAAACTTTTTGGCTTAAATGAGAGGCGTTACATTTGGAGAATAGAAAATACTGCATTTCAGCATACAAATGTCATTCCAACTGTGAAACACAGTGGTTTTAGTATCATGGTTTGAGCCAGTTTTGCTGCATCTGGCCCAAGGCGGTGTGCTATCATTGATGGAATAACCAATTCTAAATTATAATAGAAAATTCTAGGATAATGTCATGATATCTGTCTCGAGAAAACACGTTAAAGTCATTCTACCAAAGAATGGTTAAAGAAAAATAAAGTCAAAGTCCTGACCTTAATCCAATAGAAATGGATTGAAGCTGTTTTGTACAGTGGAATGGGCTCTAAGCTGATGTGCAGGACTAATCAACAATTACCACAAATTTTTCATAGCTGTTATTGCTGCACAAGGGGGTCACAACAGACATGATATTGGATCATTTTCCTCAATAAATAGATAAAGCACCAAGTCTAATATTTTTGACTCATTTGTTTGATTTGGATATCTTTATCTACTTTTAGGAATCTGACGTTGTTTTAAGTCAAATATGTGCAGAACTATAGAAAATTCTGAAGGTTCACAAACTTTCAAGCACCACTGTATCATCTACCCATACATGCTATCTAAACTGCTAAACAATTTTAATCGTACCCAAGTGTGATCCTTATTTGTTGTCAAAGTGTTATACTTTTTCTGCATGTAGCCATCTCACATAATCATAATGATGAATATTAATAGGAGAAACAAGGAAGGCAGAAAAGAGAATGGGCATGGTGCCAATGCTGCTCACTTGAATGTCATTCACACTGGTCAAGCATGTGTGTGGTCAAAGGAGAAAATTATCTTGTTCAACCTTTGGGTTTTCAGGAATAGTTCTAGAATAGTGACAGTTAGAAGATATCTCTTATCAGTGCTGGATTTTGTGAGTAAATGTTTGTTTTACAATGTGATACCCCTTTGGCTTAAAATGGAAAACAGATGCTGAAAGAAGCTGAAACCAATTTACATGTTGTATTTAATGCTTTTTTAAAAGCAAATCTTATTGATAAGCTTCATATTATATGTACTGTATACATTACATATTTTAATCCATTTTACCCCTCCTCATATCTGGCTCTAATATGAATATGTATGGCACACATACAAAATGTTTGTCCTACAAATTCTATGGGCTTGTACTCCTCTTATTTTGCAAAGTTATGGCACTCTGACATCCCAAGAGATTGGTGCTCTGTGGTAAGTTCCATCAAATACTTGTTACAATAACTATGGCATTCAAATCTGTTCCTTTTATTTATCTTTCCAGCATCTCACAGAAATTTGGCCAATGTTTTTGTCCCTCCCATACCTTGATCACCACCTAACCAAGTATACAAAAATTAAGTATGTAATAAAAAGTAAATATAGTTTGAGCAGAATTCATATAATATATGCATAATATACAACAAATACTATAAATGTCTATATATCCTAGAGGCTAGATCATGTTATTATTCACCAAGAAATTTGCCATTGTAAAAAGATAGGGGGTCATTTACTATACTCAAATATGCCTAAATTACGCGTATTTCAGGCGCAGATGTTATAGTTATAGTCAAAGTTGAGTCCATCGAGTGACAGGCTGTATTTCAAGGTCTAGGAGGGACCTAAACGTTGGTCACATTTCTGTGAGATATTGGAACGATAAATAAAAGGAATCTATACAAATTGCAAATAATTGTAGTGCCTCGGTTATTTTAACTTGTACTCATTTTTGGTCACAGATCCATGATGTACAGTATCACAGAAGTTCTCCACTTATTAATGCAGTTTTAATGCAGGGAATAATAGGAACCACCAGTTTCACACTGTGATATCCTGAAATGATGGCAAACAAAGAAGAAATTGTAAAGCAACGTCTTTTATTATAACTACCTCATCCAGATAACCATCCTTCCATCTTTCAACCCACATCAAGCCTTCATCCACTTCCTGCTTCCCATCTAGTGTGATCTCCCCTTAAAGAGATGCTTACCGTTGCAATCCAGATGCAATGCGCTTTTCACAGATGGTTGATGTAGATTGTTATTTTTCTGGGGTTTTTTTCACGCGCATGAAAAACCCATCAATACTGCTAGTATCTGCATGAAAAAAAACGGAACTACTATACACAATCACAGACAAAACTGACTACACTTGCATGCAAACCATCAGTTTTTCCTGAACAGATCCAGACACAATCTATATCATTTGTGTGAAAGAGGCCTTAGAAAAATGCCAGCCAAACATGCCAATTTTAGTGGGACCTGACAACCATCTGAAGTGATTGGGACTGACATCAAATTTGATAATGGCAGATTTGTGGGGGGTGTGGATGTTGGATTTCAACTTGCAGAAAAGTGACACACATTTTGGAGGCTTATTGGGGGTGTAATCAGTGGCGTAACTACTAGAGATGAGCGAGCATGCTCGTCCGAGCTTGGTGCTCGTTTGAGTATTATGGTACTCGTAAGTGCTCGCTGCTCGGACGAGTATCTCGCCATGCTCGAGGAAATGGCAACTTCCGCATTGTGCATTTTTGGCGCCTATAAACTCAGCCAATCACAAGCCTGGAGACTCTGCGGTACACCCAGCATCACGTGGGGCCCTTACATGTCGATAGCAGGGGTTGGCTGGCCTGATCAGGTGACCCTGGAATATACTAGTGACTGCCCGCGGTGCTCGGCTCAGATGCTGTCTGGATGTCGTTAGGGATAGAGCTGCTGCATTTCAGGGAGAGTGTTAGGGCCTGCATTTAGTTCTTTGTTAGGCAGGAGTGATCTCAAAAGAACCCAACAGCCCTTCTAAGGGCTACAAGACTTTTTTTTGGTCTCCTGGCTGGGCTGGCTGGCACTTTTTTTTATTGTTATATCTCAGTGATACAAATCCATTTCATACAGCAGTGTGGAACCATTCTGTGTGTCACAGTTCAGCTGTCCACTCACCACAAACCACAATCGGTATTTTCTGTCCAGGTGACCCATACTGTACGTCACGTAATCAAATACGGTCTTTTGCTTTCACTGATACAGCTACATTAGAAAAATCTCTGTGCGACATTTGTCTGGGTTGCAGTCAAAATAGCCACCATCAGCAGGGGCTGAGTTTGCTCTCTGATAGTTTTTTTGTTGTTTTATCTCAGTGATACAAATCCATTTCACACAGCTGTGTGTAACCATTCTGTGTGTCACAGTTCAGCTGTTCAGTCACCACAATCCATATTTTCTGTCCAGGTGACCCATTCTGTACGTCACGTCAGTGAAAAAGGTCTTTTGCTCTCACTTATACAGCTACATTAGAAAAATCTCTGTGCGACATTTGTCTGGGTTGCAGTCAAAATAGCCACCGTCAGCAGGGGCTGAGTTTGCTCTCTGATAGAGAGTTTCTGCACGTCACGTTAAAAATATATATATATAAAAAAATATATATTAAAAAATATATATAAAAAAAATTGTTTTTTTTTTTGTTTTATCTCAGTGATACAAATCCATTTCACACAGCTGTGTGGTACCATTCCTTGTGTCACAGTTCAGCTGTTCAGTCACCACAATCCGTATTTTTTTTGTTGTCACGTTAAAAATATATATATATAAAAAAAAAAATATAAAAAAAAAATATAAAAAAATATTTTTTTTGTTGTTTTATCTCAGTGATACAAATCCATTTCACACAGCTGTGTGGTACCATTCTTTGTGTCACAGTTCAGCTGTTCAGTCACCACAATCCGTATTTTCTGTCCAGGTGACCCATTCTGTACGTCACGTCAGTGAATAAGCTCTTTGCTCTCACTTATACAACTGCATTACAAAAATCTCTGTGCGACATTTGTCTGGGTTGCAATTAAGCAGACCAAGTCTGCCTAATCTAATAGTTTCCGTGTAATTGCTCCATACTGCACGGTATGTAATAACATACGTAATTTTGATCTAACTTATCCACCTATATACAAAGCACAATCCGTATTTTCTGTCCAGGTGACCCATTCCGTATGTCACGTCAGTGAAAATGGTCTTTTGCTCTAACTTATACAGCTACATTACAAAAATCTCTGTGCGACATTTGTCTGGGTTGCAGTCAAAATAGCCACCGTCAGCAGGGGCTGAGTTTGCTCTCTGATAGTTTCTGCATGTCACGTTCAAAAAAAAATATATAAAAAAAAAATATAAAAAAATATATATATAAAAAAATAGTTTTTTTGTTGTTTTATCTCAGTGATACAAATCCATTTCACACAGCTGTGTGTAACCATTCTGTGTGTCACAGTTCAGCTGTTCAGTCACCACAATCCGTATTTTCTGTGCAGGTGACCCATTCTGTACGTCACGTCAGTGAAAAAGGTCTTTTGCTTTCACTTATACAGCTGCATTACAAAAATCTCTGTGCGACATTTGGGTTGCAATTAAAGAGGTATTCTCATCTTGGACAATGGGGGCATATCGCTAGGATATGCCCCCATTGTCCTATAGGTGCGGGTCCTGCCGCTGGGAACCGCACCTATATCGAGAACGGAGCCCCCAAAGTGAAGAAGTGCGCACCGCGCAAGCGCGGCCCGCTCTCCATTCACTTCTATGGGGCCGCCGCAAATAGCCGAGCGCTGGCTCGGCTATCTCCGTCGGCTCCATAGAAATGAATGGGAGTGCACTGCGCATGCACGGCCACCGCTCCCATTCATATGCCCCCATTGTCCAAGATGAGAATACCCCTTTAAGCAGACCACGTCTGCCTAATCTAATAGTTTCCGTGTAATTGCTCCATACTGCACGGTACGTAATAACATACGTAATTTTTCTCTAACTTATCCACCTATATACAAAGCACAATCCGTATTTTCTGTCCAGGTGACCCATTCTGTACGTCACATCAGTGAAAAAGGTCTTTTGCTCTCACTTATACAGCTACATTAGAAAAATCTCTGTGCGACATTTGTGTGGGTTGCAATTAAGCAGACCAAGTCTGCCTAATCTAATAGTTTCCGTGTAATTGCTCCATACTGCACGGTACGTAATAACATACGTAATTTTGCTCTAACTTATCCACCTATATATTTTCTTGTTCAGATTGAACAAGTTTGTGGGTTTCAGTACAGCAGGCACATTTATTTAATTTTTTTTATATAATACACTTATATACAGAAAATGTTGAACCCCAGGGCTAAGGGTCGAGGACGAGGGTGTGGGCGTGGGCATTCAATTACTGCAGGGGGCAGAGGCCGTGGTCCTGGGCAGGGTGAGACAGTACATGCTGATGAGGGAGCAGGGGAACGCCGCAGAGCTACACTCCCTAGCTTCATGTCTCAACTTACAGGGACACGTGGTAGAGGACTGTTGAAACCACAACAGTGCGAACAGCTGATGTCGTGGATTGCGGACAATGCTTCAAGTAATTTGTCCACCAGTCAGTCTTCCACGCAGTCCACCCACGTTACCCAAGGGAGCACTCCTCTGGCTCCTCCACCTCAACCTCCTTCCCCCCAGTCTGCCCCCTCCCAGGAAAATTTGGAATGCGATCCGGCATACTCTCAGGAACTGTTTTCTGGACCCTTCCCAGAGTCACAAACCACTTCTCAGGTTGCTGCTGACCTCGTTCCCGATGCCCAAGTTTTCCAACTGTCGCAGTCTGTGGGTGATGATGATGATGACAATGTTGACTTAGTGGAAGAAGTTTGTAAAGAGGTGTCAGACGATGAGGAGACACGGTTGTCAGACAGTTGTGAAGTTGTTGTCATGGCAGGAAGTCCGAGGGGGGAGCAGACTTAGGAATCGGAGGATGACGAGGTGACTGACCCAAGCTGGGTTGATAAGCCGAGTGAAGACAGTGCTTCTGAGGCGGAGGCGAGTGCTGCACCAGAACAGGTTGAAAGAGGCAGTGGTGTGGCCAGAGGGAGAAGCAGGGCCAGAGCTGGTGCATCAGCAGCAACTGTTTCACGTAATGAAGCTCCCGTGGCGAGGCGTAGATGTTCGCAAGTCTGGAGGTTCTTTAAAGAAAGTAAGGATGACCGACGAACTGTGGTGTGCAACCTGTGCCACACCAGGATCAGCAGGGGTGCCACCACTACTAGCCTAACCACCACCAGCATGCGCAGGCATATGAGTGCTAAACACCCCACTCAATGGAACCAAGGCCGTTCACAACCTCCTGCGGGTCCCACCACTGCTCCTTCCCCTGTGTCACTTGCTGCCTCTGCTAGTCAACCCCCTGCCCAGGACCCCGGCACTAGCGCCTCCCACCGGAAAACCACACCTTCGCCTCCACGATCCTCCACAGCATCCACCAATGTGTCCCAGCGCAGCGTTCAGCTGTCTTTACAGCAGACGCTGGAGCGCAAGAGGAAATACAGTTCCACCCATCCACATGCCCAAGCCCTCAACGTCCACATCTCCAAATTGTTGAGCCTGGAGATGCTGCTCTATAGGCTGGTAGAGACCGAGGCTTTTCGCAATCTCATGGCGGTGGCTGTCCCTCGGTATTCGGTCCCCAGCCACCACTATTTTTCCCGATGTGCCGTCCCAGCCCTACACCAGCACGTGTCACAGAACATCATCCGTGCCCTGACCAACGCTGTTTCTGAGAAGGTCCACCTAACCACGGACACGTGGACAAGTGCTGCCAGGCAGGGACACTATATCTCACTGACGGCACATTGGGTTAACTTGGTGGAAGCTGGGACCGAGACTGACCCTGGGGCCGCTCATGTACTGCCCACACCGAGAATTGCGGGCCTTACCTCGGCCACAGTCTCTGAAATGTACTATGCCTCCTCCTCCGACCCCTCCTCCTCCTCCACTGAATTACCATCTGTGGGCACGGCGCCTTCAGTCGGTAGCTCTAGGCGCAGCAGCAGTGCCGCGGGTAAGCGCCAGCAGGCGGTGCTCAAACTGCTGAGCTTAGGTGACAAAAGACACACCGCCCAAGAGCTGTTACAGGGCATCACGGCGCAGACCGATGTGTGGCTGGCACCACTGAACCTCAAGCCAGGCATAGTTGTGTGTGACAACGGGCGTAACCTGGTGGCGGCTCTGCCACTCAGCAGACTGACACATGTGCCATGCCTGGCCCACGTGTTCAATCTAATAGTTCAGCGGTTCCTCAAGACATACCCCAATGTGTCTGATTTGCTCACCAAGGTGCGCCGCATCTGTGCGCATTTCCGAAAGTCGACCACAGATGCTGCCCCTCTCAGGGCAGCGCAGCGCCGCCTACAACTGCCCGCTCACCAACTGTTGTGCGACGTGCCCACAAGATGGAAATCGACATTAAACATGTTATCCAGAGTTTACCAGCAGAACAGAGCGATTGTAGACTGCCAGATGTCAACTTCCACCAGAACTGGCAGTCAGGACAGTCAGATTCCTCAAGTCTACAATGAGGAGTGGACGTGGATGTCTGATATCTGCCAGGTGTTGAGCAACTTTAAAGAGTCAACACAGATGGTCAGCGGCGATGCCACCATTATCAGCCTCACCAACCCGCTGCTTTGCCTGTTGAAAAACTCACTGCTCAGCATGAAGTCGGATGCTTTGCGCTTGTCACAAGAGACGGTGGAGGAAGATACGTCGCTTGATAGCCAGAGCACCCTCCAGTCTGTTTCTCAGCACGTATCGGAGGAGGGGGATGAGGATGAGGAGGAAGAGGAGGAGAATGTCTGCGAGACAGAAGAGGGTACCAGTGCTCAGTCCTTCTTAAAACTTGAGCGTGTATGGGCTGAAGAGGAGGACTTGGAGGAGGAGGAGGAGGAAATGGAGAGTCAGGCCAGTGAGGAGAGGGAATTCTTGCGTGTTGGGACTCTGGCGCACATGGCAGACTTCATGTTAGGCTGCCTATCCCGTGACCCTCATGTTAGAAGCATTTTTTCAAACACCGATTACTGGGTGTTCACTCTCCAGGACCCACGGTACAAGCAGAACCTTTCCACTCTCATCCCTGCAGAGGAAAGGAGTATGAGAGTGAATAAATATCAACAGGCCCTGGTGCACAAGCTGAAACAATCCTTCCCATCTGACACCGCTAGCGGCAGAGGGCATGGTTCTGTGAGCCAAGTAGCGGGGGAGAGGAGGCGAGCAGGCAGCTTGTCCAGCACTGGCAGGGGAACGCTCTCCAAGGCCTTTGCCAGTTTTATGTCACCCCAGCAAGACACTGTCACCTGTCCCCAGTCTAGGCAGAGTAGGGGGGAGCTGTACAGAAAGATGGTGAGGGAGTACCTAGCTGACCATACCAACGTCCGGACCGATCACTCTGCTCCATACAACTACTGGGTTTCAAAGCTGGACACGTGGCCTGAACTGGCGCTGTACGCCTTGGAGGTGCTGGCCTGCCCTGCCGCTAGCGTGCTGTCAGAGCGGGTATTCAGTGCAGCTGGTGGCGTCATCACCGATAAGCGTACATGCCTGTCAACTGACAGCGCTGACTGGCTGACGCTTATTAAAATGAACAAAGCCTGGATTTCACCGGAATTCAAATCTCCTCAGGGGAAAAGCAGCTAAAGATTTACATTACTTATGTATCCGATTCCTCTTCTCTACTCCTCCTCCTCCTCCTTGTCGTCTTTGCCTAACGCTGACAAAAAAAACGCCATTTTTTAGAGGTTCAACTGGCACTCTTTTACCACAATTTTTCAGGAGGGCCCCCCACAGGCCCTCTCTTCAAACAATTTTTCCGGAGGTCCACCTACAGGCCCTCTCTCTAAATAATTTTTCTGGAGGTCCACCTACAGGCCCTCTCTCCAAACAATTTTCCCAGAGGTCCACCTACAGTCCCTCTCTCCAAACAATTTTTCCGGAGGTCCACCTACAGGCCCTCTCTCTAAACAATTTTTCCAGAGGTCCACCTACAGGCCCTCTCTCCAAACAATTTTTCCGGAGTTCCACCTACAGGCCCTCTCTCTAAACAATTTTTCCGGAGGTCCACCTACAGGCCCTCTCTCTAAATAATTTTTCTGGAGGTCCACCTACAGGCCCTCTCTCCAAACAATTTTCCCTGAGGTCCACCTACAGGCCCTCTCTCCAAACAATTTTTCCGGAGGTCCACCTACAGGCCCTCTCTCCAAACAATTTTTCCACAGTGTCAACTACAGACAGTGTAAAACAATGTTTCAGGAGCGTCAAACAGACAGTCCAAAAAATTTTTCAGGAGGCGCAAGTACCGACATTTAATAAAAACATTTTTTTTGCTGAGGGTAGACTTTATGTACTCCGAAAAGAAAAAAAATTTTGATGGCTCAACAAAAGCCATTTCACTGCATTCTCAGTCGGACAAAGTCATTGGTGGTGTAACCGCCATGCTGTGTCAGGCTAAATTTTTGGGTGCTTCACCAGCTACCGCATACTAACTCAGTCACTCTGTTGTCACCACCGCCATACAGGGCCACAAAAAATGTTTATGTGGTTCGCCTGCTCCCGCAATGTCACTCGCTCACTCTGTTGTCACCACCATAGTGGCACTATAGAAGCCCAAGTCTGCACATTCCCCTTTTTATCTCCAAGTGATCTATACTGCATGTCACGTAATAAAATAGTTTCTTTTGCTCTCAGTGATACAAATCCATTTCATAAAATCCTTTCTTTCTCTTTAACTGATCTATACTGAACGTCACTTTTAAAAATACGTCTTTTTCCTCTCTTTCTCTCTCTCCAAACTATTTTTCCGGATAGGTGCCATATATGGTATTAAACTGAGAGGAATGCATACAACACATGCCCCACTTGACAAATTTCAGAATTGAAAACCGTACCGGTTGATGCTAAATTTTTAAGTTGGGGTCCTGCGTCGTCATTCGAACTCCATCCGGGTGTTGTCACCACCACCACACACTAGCCAAGGGGGCACCCCTCTGGCTCTTCCAGCTCAACCTCCTTCCCCTCAGCCTGCCCCCCACCTACAGGCCCTCTTTCCAAACAATTTACCCAGGTAGGGGACATATTAGATATTGTACAGATTTTTTTTTGGTTCTTCTTTTAATTGCCTCCTGCGATAGACGGGAATCGAACCCGGGTCAACTGCTTGGGAAGCAGCTATGCTCACCACTTTACCACCAACAGCCACAGCAACTGATAAGAACAGATACTAAACTTGATGTAAGCCAACATTTCGACAATCGATAACCCGAAACGGGTCCGCCGTCGAGCCCGGCGTTCGGCCACCCTGAGCATTTCACATACTCTGACCGAGTCTGACCCTGGGGCCGCTCATGTACTGCCCACTTGGAGGATTGCGGGGCCTACCTCGTTCACGGTTTCTCAGAATTACTATGCCACTTCCTCCAACCCTTCCTCCTCCACCTTCGAATTACCATCCGTGCTTCACGTCCTGCTACCTCAGTCTAACTCGGTCACTCTGTTGTCACCGCCATGCTGCATCAGGCTAAATTTTTGGGTGGCTCACCTGCTACCTCATGTAACTTGGTCACTTGTTGGTGTCACCGCCATGCTGTGTCAGGTTTATGCCTGCATCGTGTGGCTGGGGATAGGAGAGCAGTGCCAGCATGGGCATGGGTGATGGACTTTCGTTGCACCTAGTTGGGTGCTTCCCTATATATTGCCACCATGCCAGCCATGGGTTGTAAATAAACTAATAACAGGAAAAACAAAAAAGGCTGTCAGTAGGTACACCACCTCTGTCTTCCGCAGAAGCGGCCACTATGATGAAGGCCACAGCAAGAACATCCCCTTTTCAATTGAGAGCAAGTGTAGAATTGTAGGAGGATGACACTTTTCTTCCGCAGTGGATTCACCTTCCCCTTTATCATTGCCAGACAACAGTTGGTGAAAAAGTAATTGGCAATGATGAAGAAAATGTAACGGTGCAGTGGACCATCTGTGACGCAAAACCTATATATTCCCACCGTGCCAGCCATGGGTTGTAGATAAACTAATAACAGGAAAAAAAAATTACAGAAGGGTCAACTACAGACACTCCTAAACAATTTTACATGAGGGAGTGTCTCCCCGTCTGCCATCGTGTTCGGTCAGGCTGTCAGTAGGTACACCACCTCTGTCGTCCACAGAAGCGGCCACTATGAGGAAGGCCACGGCAAGAACATCCCCTTTTCAATTGAGAGCAAGTGTAGAATTGTAGGAGGATGACACTTTTCTTCCGCAGTGGATTCATCTTCCCCTTTATCATTGCCAGACAACAGTTGGTGAAAAAGTAATTGGCAATGATGAAGAAAATGTAACGGTGCAGTGGACCATCTGTGACGCAAAACCTATATATTCCCACCGTGCCAGCCATGGGTTGTACATAAACTAATAACAGGAAAAACAAAAAAAATATTTTACAGAAGGGTCAACTACAGACACTCCTAAACAATTTTTTAGGAAGGTCAACTTCGAACACTCCAAAACAAATTTTTGGGAGGCTCACCTATAGACATTTGACTGCTACCTCAATCTAACTTGGTCACTTGTTGACCATGATGTGTCAGGCTTATGCCTGTGTCGTGGGGTGGGGGATAGCACAGCATGCCAGCATGAGCAGTGGTGTCACCTGCAGGCGGTGATGGACCTTCGTTGCACCTAGTTGGGTGCTTCCCTAACATGTGATGGGCATGTGCCTCGCCTTTCTTGGTCTGGGTGAGCACAATTGCCATGAGGGTAACCACCAGGCTGTTGCCTGAGAATTTGGGGTAATGGTGGGATTAGGCAGCCTCAGAGGCATCCATACATGCTGCCCCTGCTGTTTCCTGTCCATTTCCGTGGTGTTTCCATCATTTTCTGAGGTTTCCAGGTTTTCACCCAGCCTTCCCTAGGCAGAGCATTGGTCCCCTGCAAAAATGCTTGAGTCTCCCATTGACTTCAATGGGGTTCGTTACTCAAAACGAGCACCCGAGCATCGGGAAAAGTTTGACTCGAATAACGTGCACCCGAGCATTTTAGTGCTCGCTCATCTCTAGTAACTACAATAGCGGCAGACCAGGCAACTGCTATGGGGCCCAGGGCAAGAGGGGGCCCAGTCTTAGTTGGGATTATCTCCTCTTCTACTGGAGGTGAAAACTTGGTCAGGACTCTACCCTCTAAAGCAGGCATCCCCAAACTGCGGCCCTCCAGCTGTTGTAAAACTACAACTCCCACCATGCCCTGCTGTAGGCTGATAGCTGTAGGCCGCCCGGGCATGCTGGGAGTTGTAGTTTTGCAACATCTGGAGGGCCACAGTTTGGGGATGCCTGCTCTAAAGGAACAACTTTTAGCAAATGGCAGTGGAAAAATGGCCCAAGGATCATTGAAAAGGGTTTAGGCAGAAACCGTTCTGTCGTGTGTCGGGGGCCTGGTTTGATCCTTGCTATGGGGCCCTTTCTTCTCTATGTACACCACTGGGTGTAATCATATGTACCATCTGCACTTGCAATCCCAAGTAGCATGGTATAGAATAGGGGGCTCTGTGTCTACCGCTGTGAATTTGTATAGTGCTAAATTGCAGTAGTATCAAAATGGCTTCATAGTTGCTACAAATCAACTCAAAATATAGTGGTTTATAGAATACTAAGAAAGCACAATGCAGTGTAAACTGTAAGCAGTTGAGAAATCCATATTGACAACATCATGGAAAAAATGTGCAGATAGAGTAGGTGTTATTCACAAACAAGATATACATTCTGAGCAGATTTACTAAACATACGCAGCTGTTATAACTGTTGATACTGATCTGCTTTAGTTGCTTATATGGCTGTTTGTATGACATTTCTTGTACTGTGACTGAAATATGTAGTGAAAGCAATTTTACTTTTTGCTATGTAGACAGGAGTTACCACTAGAAGAAAGAGTATTTTAATTTAAGATCAGGTAGAATGAGCAGATAAGCGACTGTCTAATCCCAATGATCTACTGTTCATTCCCAGTAGCAAAGAGCTGTAGTTTTTGACATTTTCTATGATGTGTGCAGACAGTGTATGTGCGATCTGTATGCTCAGTACACTCAGCACGGTTGATAACTAACTAGCCGCTGCAAGATGCAGGCGGTCACTCCTGGCTATCCTGCATCTTCTGATGGCTGGTTAGTCAGTCACAGCACCAGACCTACTGTACAGATCGCACGTACTGTGTCAGCAACTAGACAGGTCAGTATATATATAGTGCCTTGCGAAAGTATTTGGCCCCCTAGAACTTTTCAACCTTTTGCCACATTTCAGGCTTCAAACAAAAAGATATAACATTTAAAATTTTTGGTGAAGAATCAACAACAAGTGGGTCACAATTGTGAAGTGGAACAAAATTTATTGGATCATTTAAACTTTTTTTTGTAATAATAAAACTGAAAAGTGGGGCGTGCAAAATACTGTATCTATATAAATATATATATATATATATATAAATATATATATATATATACTGTATATATACTGTATATCTATATATATATACAGTATTTATGGAATGTTTTAGCTAGACATGAGGGAGGCAGTGAGAGCAGCAGCAGTGAGCGAACAGCATCTTCATTGTTTTTTTTCACATGTTGATATGAAAATGTTCCAATATTCTAAGAACAAGGGACATGACTACCACGTGCCACATATTGTCTGTTAAATGTTTTTTCTTTTATTATGTTGTGGGTTTATAAATTTAAAATAAAATACGGTAGTTTTCCACATTAAATTGACAGGGCAGGCCATTTTTTGGCAGACCCCACCTCCCACATACACACAACTCCACAACCATTATAAGGAATTAAATACACTAAATAAGTGGTATCAAATTTAAAATATAACTTAATTTTATGTAGAAAAGAATGTACAGCTATCATTTAAAGGGTATGCCCATCTGGGACTTTTATGGCATATCATTAGGATATGCCATAAAGGTCTGACAGGTGCCGGTATAGTTGAGCATGTGCACTGTGCTATTTAAGATATAGAGGTAACGGTGCCATAACAAGCTCTATACATAAATTCAGCAACAGAGCAAGCTAATAACATAAATACAGCACCAGGACAAAACTCATTACATAAATAGGACCAAGCTCATAACATAAATATAGCAACAGAACCAAGCTCATAACAGGACTGGGACGAAACACATTACATAAATACAGCACCAGAACCAAGCTCATTACATATATACAGCAACAGAATCAAACTGTATATATGTAATGAGCTTGGTCCAACAGTAAAAGTTTGCTAATGAATTGAATTTGTACGCAACAGCATATAGAGTAACTTATACGTAGCAATAACGTATAATTTGTAAGACAACTACGTAGCGAATGCGTACAAAGCCGAAGCAAATCACCTAATATTTGGATTTGCTTTGCAGCTGAAAATTTCCAAAATTCGATACGAATCAACGAATCGACAAATCGCTTCGCTCATCTCTAACCAGAACCAAGCAAATTACATAAATACAGGCCCAGAACCAAGCTCATTACAGCACTGGAACTAGGCCCATGAAATAAATACAGCCCTACAATTGAGCGCACTAAATATATAAATACAGCATAAGAACTAAGAATGGTACAGTAACTATAGATCCCAGTATGTCCTGACTCCTGAACAGGTGTAAAGATATGTTGTGAGTTGTTGTTTCACAAAAGAGAATTATACTACCCACGATCGCACTGTAGACCATATGAGGGACTACAGCACTAATCAGACACAGTAAGTTACATTTACATTTAGTGACTTGTAGGTGACATCTCCTCCTGAGTTCTTTTTTTCCTTTTCCTTCATTCTGGTTAAAAGTATCACAGTTGGCTTATCCAAGCTCCAACTCATCTCTGCAGAGCTTGCTGCCCTGACATCTTCAGCATCTTGTTTAATCAACTCATCCAATGCCCACTATTCACAAACCCCTCTTAGTGCCACAGACTGTTCCTTTGAGATTATAGCAGCATACACTGTACCCCTAAATGCAATTATGCCAATTATGACATAGTATGCCCCCTGAAAATAATGTACCACAGAGTGCCCCTACTGGTAGTGCCCCCTAAGATAGTGACACACACTCTGTCCCATAGTGTGGCACATACGCTGGGCCTCTCAATATACTTCTACATGCTCTGTGCCCTCATGTTGTGCCAAATGCTCTGGTCTACCATACTGCACCATATGCTCAGTGCACCTATGCACTCTGTGCCCCCTTACATAGTATTACATGCTCTGTACCCCCATACAGTGTTACGTGCTCTGTGTACCATTATATAGCGTTACATGCTTTGTGCCCCCTGCTCTATGAAAGGGTCCAAAAGGATCTGACTTTCCAAATTTATTTACCTGAAATTTTCATTTCCTGTAGTCCATAGGCAGCACAGGCTTGAATGGCTTAATGGGTTAAAGCCCCCATAGGTACAACTAGATAAAGACAGGTTAATAAGCAGAAATGATCAATTCATCAATTAACTAATCAACATAGCCACCTATAAAGCTGAGGAGGAAGAAGGAGCCAGTGTATTTTTACAAAGCAATATTGAATTTATTAAAGCGAGGGAAAGGTTTGCTGCCTACAGACTACAGGAAATGAAAACTTTGGGTAAATACATTTTCGTTTTCCTGAATACCTTAGGGTAGCACAGTCAGAAGTGGGACCTACAAAGCAGTGTTCAAGTGAGTGGGATAGAAGACTACATTCAAATATTGTATGGTAAATAGAGGCCTATGCAGTGAGAATGTCCAGCCTGTAATCCTTCATCAAGGATGAAGATGTTGACTGTGCGTTTGCATTGCCCCAGTTCAACCCAGGACATGGCAGTTGAGTAGGTAGAGTGACTGATGAAATGGGTAGCACTTCTCAATATATTCCTTTATCCACCACGTTAGTGGCGTTACATGTTCTGTGGTAGAGATGAGCGAATCTTCAAAGATTCGCTTCGGTGAATGTTTGTCGAAGATTCGTTCTTAATACAAATTTATTAGGTTGAAGTTGCGTTAAAAATATTTGTTATTCTGGTCGTGCACGGGCAGTAGTAGTAATGGACGGGGTACATCAGCACAGCAGAGAGTGAATAGTAAATACAACAAACTGCGGTGGAGTATAATAATCTCTGCTAATGTAACTTGTAACGGGAGGCGGAGGTAAACAGTGTAACAATTTTATTTTTTAATACCATTTCTTTGTTTTTTAATTTTTTTAATTAATTTATTTTTTTGGAGGAAAGGCTCCCAAACAAGGTGTATGTACTAGTTACGCCCCTGGATGCAGGCTGCCTGACGCAAGGGACCCCGGGAGAAGTAGCCAGCTCTTCAGAATCAAGGCACTGCTGTAATCCACCTTGGTTAGACAAATGTGCAACATGACGCCACTTCAGATGGTTCCACAGAGCAGTGGTCCCTTCATTTGAGGCTTTCCCATGGCTCAATTTCTGCTTACAGAAATTGCACGTGGCCATGCTGATGTCCCCCAGCAGAGTGGTGAAATACTTCCACACACCTGACGTTCGGCCTCCAGAGGTGGCCAAGCTTGGCATAGCCCCACCCTATTTAGGGTCTCACTAGTTCCCAAGGCAGGCCTGGGCCTACCTCGGCTCTGCCCTCTGTTGATGCCAATACCACCGCCCTCCTCCTCGGAGATCAAATCCTCCTCACCACCCTGATCCGGCTCCCAGGTCCTCCTGTCTAACACACAGTCAGACTCCCCACCACTTTTGTCTGACTGCAATATCTGCTGTTCCCCACCAACCTCTGCTTCCGGGCAGTCCAAACACTGACTGCTCTCTAAAAAATCCTTAGGGAGGCTTTCCTCAATATCTGCCGGATTGTGTGGTGGGGTTCGGTGGCCTTTTATTTGATAAAACACAGAAGGCACACCAGTAGAAGGCAGCACTGAAGGCAGAGAGGAGGCAGAGAATGACTGACTTTTCTGGAGCTGAATGGTGGAGCAGGAGGAATGTTCTGAGTCTGACCCCTGGCTACATGATACAGTGTCAGCAGAAGAAAGCATGTCATCCTGCCATCTGTGATTGAGATGAGTGAGCCATCCACTCCACTACCTCATCCACTTTCTGCTCTACAACAATTTTGCACCTTGGTGGGTTAGCCTGGTGGAACAGTGGCCAACTATTACGAATTCTACTGGTAGCAGCTGCGCATACATGTCCTTTGCCACTGCTGGCCTGTGCCACCTTCTTTTTTTTTGGAGCTCGAGGTCCGGCTGGAAGTGGAACCCTTCTGCTTTTCAGTGCCAGACATTTTCACTTGACTGTGGCAGCAAGCAATTAAGTATTTGTCTCTCTCCCTGTCTCTCTCCCTGTCTCTCTCCCTGCCTGATTAATATTACTGGCCCTGCACTAGCTCTGCCCTGGCCCTGCACTAGCCCTGATATCTGTAATGGTGCCCAGAACAACAACAGAATTTACAGAACACAGTTCTCTGTCTTTCACAAGCTCCTGCTCGTCTCAGCAGGCACAGCACAAGTGATGTAACTGGTTTACTGAGCCTATGGGCCAATCACAGCAAGCCCTTCCCCCTAGGTCAGGCGACCGGGTTCTTCCTGGGTTTTTTGCCGCTCTCACCGCGAACATTTCCGCACAAATAACGAAAATACAGTAAAAGTATGCTACTTAACTGAATCCATACGCATTAGCGTACAAATTATCAGATGCGTAGCATTAGCGTACAAATCATCAGACGCGTACGTAGCGTTAGCGTACAAAGGTTTAAGAACATTTAGAATCTGAAAAGTAATAACGAAGATTCGTATTGAATCTACGAAGTGGCAAATAGATTCGCTCATCTCTATTCTCTGGCCCTTATTGGGTTCTTGATGCTGAACAAACAGGGCCTTAGAGTTTCTGAAGGTATGTGTCCTTTTCATATATGTTAAGATAGTCCTTCTGACATCAAGGGAGTACTAATTCCTCCTGTCCTGACCTTATGGATCTTAAATCTCTAAAAAAAGGTTCCTTGTATGACAACTCCTGTAGTTCACTAATACTGATAACTATTAAGATCGTGAAAATGATAAACCTAAAAGAAGAATCATCTAATGTTTTAAACTGATGTGTAGTCAGTGCAGCTAACATTATAGACAACCACAAGAAGGTGCAAGCACTGAAATGCTAGAATTCTTTAAGGCTCTAGCAGAAAACCCTGATAAGATGGTGGTTAGAAAACTTGCTTTGCAACTGTGCCTTGATGGTGATGAATTGCACCATAGGGATTTTTTTTCTTTTAATACATTCAACAAAAAATGTTCTAAGCCTTCAAGAAGTTAGCATAGTGTTAACAACCTCAGTGGAAATTCTAGGTATAACAAGTTGTTCTTGCCAGCTTCCACATTCTGAGATACTAGTCTGGATGAAATAAAAGAAGCTCCTTCTGGAAGAGAAGGTCTGGAATGCCTGGCAGACTCCAGCAACTGTTTTTCGAGAGTGGCCACAGAAATGGGAACCAGGCCATGCAAGGCTATCATAGGAGAAAGGCTATGATTTCTCTCTACCTCTATAGACTATTCCTGAGGACTTGCAGGACTAATGGAGGCGATGGAGATATACTAGTGCATCTCAATAAATTAGAATAATATTGAAAAGTTAATTTATTTCAGTAGTTCAATTGAAAAAGTGAATATACAGGGTGGGCCATTTATATGGATACACCTAAATAAAATGGGAATGGTTGGTGATATTAATTTCCTGTTTGTGGCACATTAGTATATGGGAGGGGGGAAACTTTTCAAGATGGGTGGTGACTAGGGATGAGCGAACCGAACCGTAACGAACCAGATTTGTTACGAACTTTGCCAAAAGTTCGATTCATCACCGAACCGAACTTTGAGAAAGTTCGTAACGAATCTGGTTAAAATTACAACGGCGACGCAAAACTGTACTTTTTTCACAGAATAGACCAGGATACAAGGGCTTATTACTCCTATAATACCTTGTATCCTGGTTTTCTGCCCAGCGCAGAAGACGGTCACGTCGTCCATGTACAGCGAGCACTTGACCTCGAAGTGTCCTGTTGCGGTGATCCCTCTGATCTCTCCATTCTGCCGGATAGACTCCGCGAAGAGTTCTATAACACAAACAAAAAGGAGAGGTGATAGAGGGCAGCCTTGTCTGACCCCGGAGCAAACAGGAAAGGGGTCAGTCTTCCAGCCGTTCACCAACACCGTGCTGCAAATATCAAGGTACATCAGGTTAACAAACGAACAGAACCTCTCACCTTTGGGGCACCTTCTGCCAGGGAACTCTTGGCAAACCTTGATCTGCCCTTGGAGTCTCTACCACTTTTTAGTGATGAGGAGGAGGAGGAAGTCCACTAAAGTCAGCGGGTGGAACGTACTGAGACTCCAGAGGAGGTGTTGGCTGTAAGCTCCTGTCCCGTGACCGAGAGTACACGCTACACGTTGCTGCTCTGCTGGGTGCCGTCAACCCGTTTAGCCGCAACAAAAAAAGTTTAAAAAAAAATAAAAAAAAAAGTTTAAAAAAAGGTATAAAAAAAGTTTAAAAAAAAAATAAAAAGTTAAAAAAAGTTAAAAAGTCCATATTAGGAAAGGCTCTGGCTGTTTCAGTCATCCTTCTGGTTTCATGTCTCTCCTGGCTAGAAGCTTTAGCTGACAAAGTGAGGTCACCATCCTGTAAGGTTTTCTCCGCTGTCACATCCAATTGGGTATCCTTGTGGACTCCCAGCCTTTCAGGGATTTCATGGCGTGTGCGCACCCTAGATGGCGAGTCCCCAGCCGCCACTACATCTCTGGCAAAGCTGTCCCATCACTGCACAGTAATGTTCAGAAAAAGGTTGGCGACTCATTGGGACTCTCGGTGTCCAAGACCGTGCACCTGAGTGCTGATGTCTGGTCCTCTAATTATGGGCAAGGGCAGTACATGTCTGTTACTGCCCATTGGGTCAACATCCTCCCAGAAGACCATCAGGAAGTTGGCCCATTCTTGCCACTGTCACCTCCACGGTGCTTTAGGGGGCCAGCAGTGGGAAGCACAAGTTCTGCCTCCACCACCTTGCAACCATCCGCCGCTTTGACTGCAGTCCAACCTGCCCCAGTGTCTTACCACCGATGTCAGGCCCGGCGCTCTCAGGCTGTACTTCTGGGTCCAAAAGAATACTGTCCAAAACATACTGGGTGCAATCAAGAGCTGCTGAAGCTGCCTCCTCAACTTGTCTCTTCTCAACAATACTGGCCTGGGTGCAATCAAGTGCTGACTCCTCCTCCTCCGTCAATTGTCTGTTCTCAACCATACTGGGTCCAATACAGTACTATTACTGCTGCTGGTTCCACTGTCAAATGTCTGTTTTCCACCCTACTGGGTCCAAGGCAATGCTGCCGGCAATGCTGCTCCAGCGGACATCTTCAATACTGTCAAATGTTGTCGACCTGGCTGAGGTTTCACTATTTTTGCACTTTGATTTTTTCCACTTTTTTCATTGTAATAGCAACTGCAACTAAACAAAACTATACCCTATCAGACTCCCACTATTGTAGCTGCAATTAATCAGCCGTTATAGCAAGGTTCGTTTTAGGTTCGGTTCGTACGAATCCGAATTTCACGAAAGTTCGCCAAATCGAACCGAACCGAACTTTTCAAAAGTTCGCTCATCCCTAGTGGTGACCATGGCGGCCTTTTTGAAGTTGGCCATTTTTGATCCAACTTTAGTTTTTTCAATGGGAAGAGGGTCATGTGACACATCAAACTTATTGAGAATTTCACAAGAAAAACAATGGTGTGCTTGGTTTTAACGTATTCTTTCATGAGTTATTTACAAGTTTCTGACCACTTATAAAATGTGTTCAAAGTGCTGCCCATTGTGTTGGATTGTCAATGCAACCCTCTTCTCCCACTCTACACACACTAATAGCAACACCGCAGAAGAAATGCTAGCACAGGCTTCCAGGATCCATAGTTTCAGGTGCTGCACATCTTATATCTTTACAGCATAGACAATTGCCTTCAGATGACCCCAAAGATAAAAGTCTAAGGGGGTCAGATCGGGAGACCTTGGGGGCCATTCAACTGGCCCGCGACGACCAATCCACTTTCCAGGAAACTGTTCATCTAGGGATGCTCGGACCTGACACCCATAATGTGGTGGTGCACCATCTTGCTGGAAAAACTCAGGGAACGTGCCATCTTCAGTGCATAAAGAGGGAAACACATCATCATGTAGCAGTTGAATGGCCCCCAAGGTCTACCGATCTGACCCCCTTAGACTTTTATCTTTGGGGTCATCTGAAGGCAAAGAGCGACGAGTCGGGGGGCAAAAGGCCCTCCCGGTGAGGAGCCATAAGGGGGGTCTCTGCGATCCCCACGGGAGCAGTTTGTAAGGTTTAGGGGTGCAGGGTTGTAGGATAGTTTTATAAGTGCATGGGCAGCTGGTGGGACAAGATGGCGCTGAGTGAGGGAGGGGGAGGCCAGGTTTCAGCAGGGAGCTTAGTTAGAACAATAGGTGGGCTAGTTTCGGCGGGAAGAAAAGGGGGAGGGGCTAGGATTCGGCGGGAAAAAAGGGGGCGGAGTTACGGGTATAAATAGGACAGGTTAGAGCAGGTAGGCAAGAAGATTTTTTGGATCTCACCTGTAGAAGACGCCATGAGCCAGCTGATTGTGGACGCCAGCCTGCCCCAGAGGATGGAAGGAGAATCGGCCAGGAAGAAGCTGCGGCGCGCGGTGAAGGTCCCCCTGAGATTCCGGGATGCAACTTCATCTGGTAGGTCTTTCAAGGGGCTTAGGTCCCGACCTTCTCCCTCCTTCCAACCCGCTCCTCCTCCCCCCCCTGCTCCGTCCTCCTCTATGCTTTCCTCCGCTCCCTCCGCTCCATGCGCCCCTCCTCCTGCGCTTTCCTCACCTGCTTCTCTTTCCCTCTCTCTTCCTCCTGCCTCCTCTCCGTTCCCCATTCCCCCTGGTTCTGCGGCTGGTCATGTATCTGCCGGGAGCTCCGGGGAGCGGGCAGCCGCATGCAGCGCCGGAGCTCCTGAACTTCCGGTCGGCGGTCGCGTACTTCCGGTTTTCCCGGGCCACGTGACCGCTGACTCGGACTCGTCGGCGCAGGCCCCCCAGCCTCCCCCTGGTGTTGGTGGGGTATTTCAGGTGGGTGGTCATCAGATGGGCCCCTGAGAGCGCTGACCCCTCGGCGGTTGCGAGGGGGGTCGGCGCTCCGGCTGGTTTCCTTTGGGGACACGGGCAGACGCCATCTTCTAGCGCCGTGTCCCCTGAGGGGTTTACGACGTCTCTACCCCCAGGCTCGGCTCTCCCTGGTGATGGAGGGCGTACCAGGCCCCCTAGGAGCTTGGGGGAGGCGGGGCCAGGTCCTGCATTGCCTCCAGTGATTCCCTCATATAGTGGGGCCATAGAGAATGGGGGTTGCCCTAGTTCTGCTGCTCAGGCCACTATTCAGGCTGCACAGGTGCTTGCCCCCGATGCCCAGGTTCCTGGCTCCGGTGTTCAGACTCATAGCTATGTTTTTCAGGCCCCTGGCGCTGCTGTCCGGGCCCTGAGTAGCCCTGCCCAGCCTGTCATAGGCCACATTCCCTTGTTTCCTGGTGTTGTTAACCCATGTCAGTGGAATTTTCCCTCCGGCCCAGTAGCTATGGGGCCTGGGAGTTCTTCGCCAGGTCCCTGGGCAAGTTCTGTTCCCTGGTTCCAGGCACCCCTCTTTTGCAGCCTGGCTCTGCGTTTAGTTTTCCTCAGCTACCTGGGGCTCAGTCTCAGGCCTTACTGCTTCAAGCATACCAGAGCATGTATCCATACATGGGTATTCAACCTCCGTTTAGTGTCATTGGGCCGCAGGCGAGTAATAATATAAGTGCAGCGGCTACTCAGCAACCACCTAGCACTAGTTGGACGCGCCCCTGGATCTGTTGTGGACGGAAGCTGGCCCTCTGTTTGTAATTCCAGGGCTCCGGAACGGGATCAGGATAAGGAAGTGGCAGCGCTCCCTTCCCAGGAGACAGCATCCTCATCTCAGGAATCGGGATCCACATCATTGACTGCAGCAACCGAGCAGGCACAGGCGTCTGCCAGGAACGACGACCAGCTGGGTGAGTCGTCCTCTGATTCATCAGGGGATGAGACATCAGAGAACGAAGGGGAAGGGGGTATCCTTAAAACATTTAAGAAGTGCGTAAGGTTACTTAAAAAGAAAGATAGGGAGCACAGTAAAGTCATGAGCGAGGGGCTCGGTTTGCAGAAGGGGGCATTACTAGGGGCGGGGGACACCTATGCTTGCTCCCTTTCTCCTACATATTCCCATGTGCCCAAGAAATTGGTAAAAAGAACCAGGGAGGGGAAGTTTGTAGATGTTTTTGACCTTACTAGGGAGGCAGTGTCAGATAGAGAAGACAAGAAAGAGGGAAGGGACGTTAGGAGAAAGTCTATAATGGAATGGGTGAGGGGCTTCGTGGTTTATGCAAGCATTTTGACAGAGCAGAAACCGGAGCAGGCAGGAAGCTTGTGGAAATACATGGATTTGATCATAGATGCATTTTCCTTTTATGGTGGCATGGGTTGGTATGAGTATGATAGGGCGTTTAGGAAAAAGATGGTGGGCAACAGCACCTTGAGTTTTGGGCAGAAGGATTTGGACTTATGGTCCAGACTCTTGGTTAAAGAGAGACCCGCCGGTTTTGGGAACCCTACGGGCACGTTTAACAGAGGGAAGGCAGTCTGTTGGGCTTATAATGAAAAGGCCTGTAAGAGGGGATTCTCGTGTAGATTCCGCCATTGCTGCAGTAGCTGCGGTTTGAGTCACTCACAGATGGATTGTCTTAAGAAGAAAGAGGCAATGTCTGGAGGTCAGGGCCCCCAGTCCTTTCGGACTGGATTCAAAGGGGCCAACACCGGTGATGGTAGACAAGCTAAGGGAATGGCTTCAGGGCATATCCAGATAAGGCAGTAGCGAAGTTGTTGGACGAGGGTTTTTCGGAGGGTTTCAACTACCAGTAAGCGGGGATGTTGCAAGGGTCGTAAGGGTCAGAAATTTGAAGTCGGTGAGGGAGCACCCTGAGGTTTTGAGAGAGAAGCTGGGGAAAGAGGTTGGATTGGGCAGGATGGTAGGGCCCATTTGTGGAACCTCCGGTGGAAGGATTGGTTTTGTCACCTTTAGGAGTAGTGCCCAAAAAAGAGAAGGGTAAATTTAGGATGATTCAGCATCTTTCTTAACCCGAAGGGGGCTCTGTGAACGACGCTATCAATAGCGACCTTTGTGAGGTGCATTATCAGTCATTTGAAGAAGCAGTGGAGTTGGTTAAGGAGTTAGGAAAAGGGGCCCTTATGGCAAAGTGGACATTGAATCAGCATTTAGGTTGCTTCCGCTTCATCCCAGCAGTTTTAGGTTTACTGGTTGTTTCTTTGAGGGTGGATTTTACATAGATAAGTGTTTACCGATGGGGTGCGCAGTCTCGTGTGCTTTGTTTGAGGCGTTTAGCTCGTTTTTGCATTGGTGTCTGGAGCAACTTACCAGTTGGGGTTATATTGCGCATTATCTGGACGATTTTTTGATCTTGGGGCCACCTGGGTCTGAGCGGTGCGAAGTGGTGGTTAGGGAGTTTGTTGGTCTCTTAGACAAGTTTGGGGTTCCGGTAGCCAAGGAACAAGACAGTACAGCCCACAACGAATCTGGCTTATTTGGGTATAGAGATTGATTCGGAGGCTGGGGGTGTGTAGGTTGCGGGGGACAAGGTGTCCACACTGAAGGTGCGGTGCAGAGGTTTTTGAATAGTGAGAAGGTGACTTGAAGGAAATGCAGTCTCTGATGGGTTCGCTGAACTTTGCTTGTCGGGTAATCCCAATGGGGAGGATCTTTAGCAGAAGATTGGAGAGGAGTATGGTGGGGGTCAGGAAATCGTTTCATAAAATCAGAATTATGAAGGAATTAAGGGAGGATTTGATAGTATGGGATCGTTTTCTGAAAGATTTCAATGGAGTGGCAGTTTGGGTTGAGGAGCCTGCATCCAATCAGAAGTTGCGTCTGTTTACTGATGCGGCTGGGTCATATGGGTTTTGG
>ONZH01026770.1:0-111335 GCA_900303285.1 Rhinella marina
TTCACAAGGTTGGCACACACTGTTGTCGGTATGTTGGCCCATTCCTCCATGCAGATCTCCTCTAGAGTAGTGATGTTTTGGGGCTGCAACTGGGCAACACGGACTTTCAACTTCCTCTAAAGGTTTTCTATGGGGTTGAGATCTGGAGACTGGCTAGGCCACTCCAGGACTTTGAAATGCTTCATACGAAGCCACTCCTTCGTTGCCCTGGTGATGTGCTTGGGATCATTGTCATGCTGAAAGACCCAGCCACATTCCATCTTCAATGCCCTTGCTGATGGAAGGAGGTTTGCAAACAAAATCTCACGATACATGGCCCCATTCATTCTTTCATGTACACGGATCAGTCGTCCAGGTCCCTTTGCAGAGAAACAGCCCCAAAGCATAATGTTGCCACCCCCATGCTTCACAGTAGGTATAGTGTTCTTTGTATGCAACTCAGCATTCACTCTCCTCCAAAAACGACGAGTTATGTTTCTACCAAACAGTTCTACTTTGGTTTCATCTGACCATATGACATTCTCCCAATACTCTTCTGGAACATCCAAATGCTCTCTAGCAAACTCCAGACGGGCCCGGATATGTACTGGCTTAAGCAGGGGGACACGTCTGGCACTGCAGGATCTGAGTCCCTGGCGGCATAGTGTGTTACTGCCTTTGTTATGTTTGTCCCAGCTTTCTGCAGGTCATTCACTAGGTCCCCCCGTGTGGTTCTGGGATTTTTGCTCACAGTTCTTGAGATCATTTTGACCCCATGGGGTGAGATCGTGTGTGGAGCCCCTGATCGAGGGAGATTATCAGTGGTCTTGTATGTCTTCCATTTTCTAATTATTGCTCCCACAGTTGATTTCTTCACACCGAGCTGCTTGCCTATTGCAGATTCAGTCTTCACAGCCTGGTGCAGGTCTACAATTTTGTTTCTAGTGTCCTTTCGACAGCTCTTTGGTCTTCACTATAGTGGAGTTTGGAGTGTGACTGTTTGAGGTTGTGGACAGGTGTCTTTTATACTGATAACAAGTTCAAACAGGTGCCATTACTACAGGTGATGAGTGGAGGACAGAAGAGCCTCTTAAAGAAGAAGTTATAGGTCTGTGAGAGCCAGAATTCTTTCTTGTTTGTAGCTGACCAAATACTCATTTTCCACCATAATGTGCAAATGAATTCTTTAAAAATCAGACAATGTGATTTTCTGGATTTGTATTCTTATTTTGTCTCTCATAGTTAAGGTCTACCTATGATGTCAATTACAGGCCTCTCTCATCTTTTTAAGTGGGAGAACTTGCACAATTGGTGGCTGACTAAATACTTTTTTTCCCCACTGTATAATGCTTGCATCTATTGTGTCCATTATTTTCATTTTTCTGAGTTTTTGTTCCCTCACATTCTACCCTTAGGTTCCCTTTTCCCTTCTCTTCTTTTCTAAATACTAAATACTTTTTTTCCCCACTGTATATGGACTAAGCCCTCACTCTGATATGATAAAATCTGAGACTCTCAGCCAATATATTTTAATCAAAACACATCTGTGCCCGCCTACCCACGCCCAGGTGGTCTCAGTCAGGCAAGTTCTACTCTAAACCTACTTATGCCGTTGGGCATCTACATTCAGGAGAGCAGACTCTGCACATATACCTTACAAGCGACCTTGATTAGGTGGTACATATAGGTGTGCGGGCTCCTCCTCTCATTGGTTGCTGGGTGCACATAGAAGAGACTAGAAGCAGCTGTGATAGGGAGAGCATGGACACGCCTCCTGAGCTGTGATAGGGAGAGCATGGACACGCCTCCTGAGCTGTGATAGGGAGAGCATGGACACGCCTCCTGAGCTGTGATAGGGAGAGCATGGACACGCCTCCTGAGCTGTGATAGGGAGAGCATGGACATGCCACCTGAGCTGTGATAGGGAGAGCATGAACATGCCCCCTGAGCTGTGATAGGGAGAGCTGAGACACGCCTCCTGAGCTGTGATAGGGAGAGCTGAGACACGCCCCCTTAGCTGCAGCAGAAACACTCCACTTGAGCTGCCAGCTTGATATAAATCTAGCAGAGCAATGAATGGTGAGATCTCTGGATCCATGTGAGGTACAGGGCTGCTTCTAGCTTTGTTAGAAAGAGATTGTCATGTACTTTATGATGTCTGATTTTAATTTTTTACATTAGTCATGGGATGATCCCTTTAAGGGTATACAGATTACAATATATTAAAGCAACCTATATACAGATCCTCTCATATCTACTAAGCCATGTGACTGCAATGTAGTTTTGAGCTCACAAACTAATAATCAGTAGATCTAAATACAACTCTTTTATAGTGATTGGACGTGGAGGGAGCAATCACATCGCAGAGTCGCACTTAATATCATAGCATGTAAAGCCATCCGAAATCTCAGTCCCACTCGAGCAGCAGCCGCTATATCAGTCACTGGTAGGTGGATAAACTTCTCTGAGTTTCTATAACAACCATATTTTCCATGGTGCATCCCTTGTTCATGCTGATCCCTGCTGGGGTTACAGTCTGAGCTGATTGCTTCTCTCAGCCGCTTATCACACGGTAATAAAAAGTCACAGAGAAGAAACCAGCAAATATTATTCACTGGAGTTGGTCAAATAACTTTCTTATGACTTCATAAGACTTTGCCACAGTATACACCACCATCATCATGAGGAGCATAGATCCACTGATAATGTAGCAGAGCTGAAAAAGAGAAACACATAGAACTGCATGTTCTTTGTTTAACACACTGTAATACACTGTATGATATTGTATTTGCACTTTTATAGGTGTAATCTCCTACATCTCTACTAATTGAATGGTGTATCTCGCTCCCCTTCTCTTTCTCTACTATTACTCTCCCTATATTTCAGTATTTAAAGAGGACCTGTCACCTCTCTCTTTCCAATGTAATTCTGGAGCATCTATTGTTATTACTCTATGTTCTGTCATTCCTTTATTATTCCTGCTTGAAGTTATGAATAAATTTTTCCAGACACACACCCCGCTGGTAACACCCAAATGGACCTTCTTTATAAATTAATGTAACGTCTAGCAGAAATGATAGGAATCGCACAACCTAGTTTCATGTATAGTATTTTTCGCCCCATAAGGCACATTTGTTGTGTTGGGCTGAACTAAGGCAATATGGGGCTGCTGGGGGGGGGGTGATCTAAGGCAATATGGGGCTGATCTACGGCAATGGAGGCCGATCTGAGGCACTGGGGGCTACTGGGGGCTGAACTAAGGCAATATTGGGCTGCTGAAGGCTGAACTAAGGCAATATAGGGCTGCTGGGGGGTGATCTAAGGCAATATGGGGCTGCTGCGGGGTGATCTGAGACAATATGGGGCTGATCTACGGCAATGGGGGACGATCTGAGGCACTGGGGGCTACTGGGGACTGAACAAAGCAATATGGGGCTGCTGAAGGCTGAACTAAGGCAATATGGGGCTGCTGAAGGCTGAACTAAGGCAATATGGGGCTGCTGGGGAAGTGATCTAAGGCAATATGGGGCTTCTGGGGGGGGGGGGTGATCTAAGGCAATATGGGGCTGATCTACGGCAATGGAGGCCGATCTGAGGCACTGGGGGCTACTGGGGGCTGAACTAAGGCAATATTGGGCTGCTGAAGGCTGAACTAAGGCAATATAGGGCTGCTGGGGGGTGATCTAAGGCAATATGGGGCTGCTGCGGGGTGATCTGAGACAATATGGGGCTGATCTACGGCAATGGGGGCCGATCTGAGGCACTGGGGGCTACTGGGGACTGAACAAAGCAATATAGGGCTGCTGAAGGCTGAACTAAGGCAATATGGGGCTGCTGAAGGCTGAACTAAGGCAATATGGGGCTGCTGGGGAAGTGATCTAAGGCAATATGGGGCTGATCTAAGGCAATATGGGGCTGATTTAAGGCAATGGGGGCTGAACTAAGGCAATATGGGGCTGCTGGGGGGTGATCTAAGGCAATATGGGGCTGCTGGGGGTGATCTAAGGCAATATGGGGCTTCTGGGGGGGGTGATCTGAGGCAATATGGGGCTGATCTACGGCAATGGGGGCCGATCTGAGGCACTGGGGGCTACTGGGGGCTGATCTGAGGCAATGGGGGCTGCTAGGGGCTAACATGAGAGGCAAAGGGGACTGTTTGGGGCCAATATGAGGCAATGGGGCTGCTGGGGGATCATATTACATAGTTAATACGGTTGAAACTGCTGGGGGCTGATGAGAGGCATGAGGCTCTTACCTGAGGTCTGATTGGGGGACATTTACATTGGATCTGAGCTGAGGTCTGATTGGCGGTGTGATCTGAGGTCTTATTGGGGTCTCATTAACATTGGGTTCTGATTGTTGGTCTGACCTGAGGTCTAATGAAGAATATTTCTTTCTTATTGTCCTCCTGTAAAACCTAGGTGCGTCTTATGGTCCGGTGCATCTTATAGGGCGAAAAATACTGTACTTCATTTTATTTATTTTTGTTTTTATAAATATACTGTAGGAGCATGTGTTAGCAGGGAATACAGTAGGGGAGATTTACTAATTGTATAGCTGTAGAACATTTTCACAAGCAGTCTACACCGGCACCAGATTTACTAGTGGCTCGGGCTAGACAATGAATTTGGTGCACGCCTAGTCTAAGGAATGATCAGCTAAGTTTGAGAATTGAGAATTTTATGGAACAGTTCTGGTGCATCTTTGACACAAAATGCAGCATATTAGGCAGCACCCCATTCCCATGAAGACATACTCCTTTCCTGGTAAGCCACGGCTCTTGTCAGACTAGGTGCAGATCATTCCTCTACACCCAGATGTGCCAAATTGCACCACATTTTGGAACGTTATACCAAAATCTAGGTGCAAAAACCTTAGTAAATGGGGACCATCATCTTTACATTCTCTTCTTTCCCCATATACAAATCAGTGATTATAGTGATTTGTTGGTAATGGCCACTAGATCAGTTAGGTCTTGTTCACATCTGCATTGGAGGCTTCGTTGGTGGCCTCGGTTGCAGATTCCATCATAAAAGTGAATAAAAAGTCCTGTATGCAGAAGTTTTCTTTCCACTAAAAGAGCAGACCGGAACCTATTATAGTTAATTTGGTTGGTTTGGCGTTGTTTGGTTTAGTTGTGTGCCAGATTCAGCATTCTGCTATTTTCATTGTTGTGTTCCTCTAATGGAACAATGGAAATAACTAGCGGTGATGTGAACAAGCCCTTACCAGTCACTGTATAGGCCGACATAGATAGAAGACGTAGATATCTTAAAGAGGACCTTTCACCACTTATGTCTGTATGTTGTGACATTCCTGTATTATTTCTACTAGAAGTTATGACTGAATTGCTAGCAGTCTGCAGTAAGGGTACAGAGGGGAGGTAACCAGTTTGGGATGTGTACCTGCACAGTCTGAAAATGGCAGGACTGATTGAATAGAGTCAGTCTGTGCAGGTACACCCCCCCAACTGGTTACCTCCCCTCTGTACCCTTACTGCAGACTGCTAGAAATTCATTCATAACTTCTAGTAGAAATAATACAGGAATGTCACAACATACAGACATAAGAATAGATGCTCCAGACTTGTTATTACATGGGGAAAGCATGAAGCTATTAAAACAGACATGTCAGGGGTG
This sequence comes from Rhinella marina, assembly GCA_900303285.1. Lineage (NCBI taxonomy): Eukaryota > Metazoa > Chordata > Amphibia > Anura > Bufonidae > Rhinella > Rhinella marina. The sequence goes on from ONZH01026770.1 coordinate 5,619, forward strand.
GGGAAAGGTCCTCTTTAAGATGTACAGAAATTATGCAGAACAGACAAAGATCATCTCTTCTGTGCAAGCTGCCAACCTCACTCTGCCAAGGGAGACCTTGTGGTGTTATTTTTGAAGTCACAAAATTCCTGTTCATCCACCCAAATGCTGAAGAAGGGCAAGGACATGACCTGATATCCGTGTCACCCCTGCATGACTACAGCACCCAAGTATTGTATCTAAAAGAGGCTGTATCCCATAATAATGGGCAGTAGGATGGTCAGCGCAAGCGTCTTAGGTACGAATCCAACCAAGGAAAACATCTGCTTGGAGTTTGTACGTTCTCCCCATGTTTACGTTCGTTTCCTCCCACGCTCCAAAGATGGGTGATTTAGATTGTGAGCTTCACGGGGACAGAGAGTGATGATAATGTCTGCAAACTGATGCGGAATATTCAATGGAAAATTTACCTTCTTATAATCCACATGGTAATTGCTTTAAAACAAGCTGAAAAAAAGGAAAAGCACTTGAAAGGGTTAATGGGAGCTGCCCGTTGCCCTCCGGTAGCTATTGTTTTGGCAGCATGATGAGTTCACTGAGCGTATGCTAATGAGGGAGCGGCTAATGCGCACTTCAGTGACCGCTTCACGCTGCTCTAGTGCTGGCGGCAATTACCTCTCTTCAGGAGCCTAACCTCTTGTTCTGGAGGATGAAGTGGCAGTCATCCGACACAGCAGAGAGGCCGGCGAGCTGTTAATTCCCTCCATACAACCACAGCCAGAAATCACCCGGCGGGCCGTGCCCTCTGCCACTGTCACCAACCAGGAACTGCACCGGTCAATCCCGAAGCACCAATTACAATATTAGCTTGTTTTATGTAAATAATTAAAATGTAATAAGTCAAATTCTTTCACCACTTTCCATATCTATCCTTGCTGTCAGTGAATGGATATATTCTTTACATCCAAAGGCTCGAAAGCTATCCTAATCCTAAGGGGGCATTCACAAGACTGCATTTTCTGTCCGCGTCCTATCTACATTTTTTGCGGATCTGATGCAGACCCATTCAGTTTCCACGGCCCTGCAAAAAAATTATGTAGCAAGCCCGGTGTAGAGGATGGGAGTGGTAGTAGCCCTGGTATAGTGTAGATGTTGTATTACGGTGTCAGGTTGTCGCTCACTGGGGTCTATTGCAGTGAAACTTGGAACACTGAAGAACAAAGCCAGAACTAAACGTAACAAAGTCATTTTATTAAGTGCAACGTAGCACTTGAGAATACAAGCAGTAGCAGCAGGTTTTAGTGCAGTTCTCTTCTGGCACCAGCAAGGATATTGAGGCAGGTTGGTTGGTGGTGATTCAGCACTTAGATGATACTGGCTTAGTGGTAGTTTGGTGATGAGGGCATCTTTCCCTCACTTCACAGCAGTGTCTGTAGAAGCTGGATATAGCAGGTCACTCGGCTGTCTCTTATCCTTTCAAGGCTTGATTTGAGGCGATTGAAAAATGGTTCTCCAGAAGTAATCTATAACAGGAGTAGGACCAAGGCAGACTGCCTCCTCTCCACACTGTAGCTAGTAGTGTTGGGCGAAGCGAGCCTTGGATCATAGATCTGAAGTCACTTCGGACATAACTTAGTTTGAATGCTGTACCCAGTCTCTCGCGAGACTTCAGTGAATAACTTCGGACTTCGAAACTTGAAAAACATTTTAAATCTGAAGTTGAATTTGAAGTTGGCTTCAGTACTCAGTTACCAGCCGATACTGAAGTCCACTTCGAAACCAATTTTAAAAATGTTTTTTTCTCAAGTTTAAGAATTGAAGTCTGAAGTTATTCACCAAAGTCTTGTGAAACTTCGGTGATAACAAATTTCACCAAGCCGGATCCTATACATTTGGATGCTGTACAGAGACGGATCTCTGTACCAAATTCAAATTAAGTTTTGACCGAAGAGTGGTTAATAGTGTTGAGTGAGCATGTTCGGCCGAACACCGAGTGTACTCGAGTGCAATGCTCGAGTCTCTTCCCCGCACTGTAATATTGATTTGTACACTAATGCGTACGCATTGTGCGCTAATGCATACAAATTCAGTTGATTAGCATACTTTTACGAGTGAAAGGAGTAAAAGAGGAGAAGTCGTGATTCTGACCTTTTTCTATTATCCAGACACCCTCCCCTCTTCCGAGCGAGGAGGTGCCTGGTTTAGTCCCATTGACTAACATTATGCTTGAGTGCTCGGCCGAGCACTCAAGCAACCCCTAGTGCTCGGCCAGAGCATCCGAGCATACGAGCACAGAGGTGCTCGCTCAAAACTAGTGGTTAACCCTGTTCCTACAAACCTTTGTCATATTTTCCTGGCTGGTAGTGATAGCCAGGAAACAGACAGTTAATACAATGCACAATAATAAACAGTTTGGAGTACCCCTACTCTGGGGTACTACAGGTAGAACATGTCCTATTCATGATAAATGACCCCCTAAGTGGACACTAATGCAACATTTCAGCTTGGGACCCCTGTGCGCAATAATGAATGTTGACCACAGCCTGCCCGTAACCTGTTTCTTCTGAGCCTCTGTAGCTAGAGAGTGGGGCAATTATATAACTGGGTACTGTTACTTGTAAGCTATGCAATACAGAACTGCCTCAATTAAATAATAATGTACAGCATCCTAATTGTTCTCTGTAAAGCAGCCTGATATGCACAGCCCAATGCATCCAGGTAGCATGCAGGTGCTGCTAGTCCAGTGAAGGTCTTTGAATGCCTGTTGAGCTATGGCGATAAAGGTGTCAGTATGCTTGGTGATCTAGGGCACTGAAGGGTTTCTAGGGCAGTGAAGAGGTTAGTATCAGTATAACTGGTGGTTTAGGATAGTGAGGGAGTTCATATAAAGATCCATGGTGGTCTAGGACAGTAAGGGGATTCATATAAGGCTATCTGATGGTATAGAAGAGTAAAGGGGATTATTGTTAGCAAGCCTTTTAGTCTAGAGCAGAAAAGTAGATAACATTAGTATATCTGGTGGTCTAGGACACTGATGGCATTATTTCCAGTATCCTTGGTGGTCTTGGGCACTGAAGGTTTAATGTAAGGATCACTTGTGGTCTACGCCAGTAAATAGGTTAATGTCTGTATATCTGTATAGAGATACTGTATAAAAATGTAAGTTTTTTATCCGTAGGGGAGATTATGGCTCTCTGTGAGAACTATTTCCTTGCAGCAAGAATTTGTGATCAGATCCCTTGGGCAGAAGAAGTCAATCTTCCTCCAAGGGTTTTATTTCTGATAATAACTGGCAAAACCCCCGAATGTATGCAGCAAATATTAAAAAATGTAACCTTATAAAATTAAGAGATGTTTACCCCCTTACCCCCCCACACCCCCATTGTTGATAATTTGGATGTAAGCAGGACAAGTTAAGGAACAAGAGAAGAATAAATACTGTGTCTACAATATGAGTGTGACATAAATGTAATAACTGTATTCGCCAGAAAACAAAAATATAGTACATAGTGCAAAAATGATGTTAAGAGTATCCATAGTATAGCACCATATGGGTCCAAAGGCAGATGTCAGCAGAAGCAGGGACATAAGTGGTAGTAGTCATGCCCAAGTTATGCCTCTGAGCAGAAGGAATAATAATAAGATAGAATCAGACACGTCCTAGGAAGGAGCAGATGGCTTAGGTTGAAGCCCTAGCTGAAGGTTATGGTCATTATGATTCTAATATCTCAATCTGAAAGCCATGTGTTAAATAACTTTTTATACAAGCAATTTCACTTATTCCCATGATTCTCCAACATATTGCACTGGAAAGATGAATCATTCAATACAGATTGCCGGTTCAATTTATAATGGATTTAGAAAGCTGTCATGAAAATAAACACCGAGTCCCAAATGAGTGAGAAGCTCCATAAAATCTATGGTTTAAGAAAATGACTGTCCTTAAAAAAAAAAAAAAAATTTTGCAAAAAGTAATTACCCCCTCCCCCCAAAAAAAAAATACTGTATATATATATAGTACAGACCAAAAGTTTGAACACACCTTCTCATTCAAAGAGTTTTCTGTATTTTCATGACTATGAAAATTGTAGATTCACACTGAAGGCATCAAAACTATGAATTAACACATGTGGAATTATATACTTAACAAAAAAGTGTGAAACACTGAAAATATGTATTATATTCTAGGTTCTTCAAAGTAGCCACCTTTTGCTTTGATTACTGCTTTGCACACTCTTGGCATTCTCTTGATGAGCTTCAAGAGGTAGTCACCTGAAATGGTTTTCACTTCACAGGTGTGCCCTGTCAGGTTTAATAAGTGGGATTTCTTGCCTTATAAATGGTGTTGGGATCATGAGTTGTGTTGGGCAGAAGTCAGGTGGATACACAGCTGATAGTCCTACTGAATAGACTGTTAGAATTTGTATTATGGCAAGAAAAAAGAAGCTAAGTAAAGAAAAACGAGTGGCCATCATTACTTTAAGAAATGAAGGTCAGTCAGTCCGAAAAATTGGGAAAACTTTGAAAGTGTCCCCAAGTGCAGTCGCAAAAACCATCAAGCGCTACAAAGAAACTGGCTCACATGAGGACTGCCCCAGGAAAGGAAGACCAAGAGTCGCCTCTGCTGCGGAGGATAAGTTCATCCGAGTCACCAGCCTCAGAAATCGCAGGTTAACAGCAGCTAAGATTAGAGACCAGGTCAATGCCACACAGAGTTCTAGCAGCAGACACATCTCTACAACAACTGTTAAGAGGAGACTGTGTGCAGCAGGCCTTCATGGTAAAATAGCTGCTAGGAAACAACTGCTAAGGACAGGCAACAAGCAGAAGAGACTTGTTTGGGCTAAAGAACACAAGGAATGGACATTAGACCAGTGGAAATCTGTGCTTTGGTCTGATGAGTCCAAATTTGAGATCACCGTGTCTTTGTGCGACGCAGAAAAGGTGAACGGATGGACTCTACATGCCTGGTTCCCACCGTGAAGCATGGAGGAGGAGGTGTGATGGTGTGGGGATGCTTTGCTGGTGACACTGTTGGGGATTTATTCAAAATTGAAGGCATACTGAACCAGCATGGCTACCACAGCATCTTGCAGCGGCATGCTATTCCATCCGGTTTGCGTTTAGTTGGACCATCATTTATTTATCAACAGGACAATGACCCCAAACACACCTCCAGGCTGTGTAAGGGCTATTTGACCAAGAAGAAGAGTGATGGGGTGCTATGCCAGATGACCTGGCCTCCACAGTCACCAGACCTGAACCCAATCGAGGTGGTTTGGGGTGAGCTGGACCGCAGAGTGAAGGCAAAAGGACCAACAAGTGCTAAGCATCTCTGGGAACTCCTTCAAGACTGTTGGAATACCATTTCAGGTGACTACCTCTTGAAGCTCATCAAGAGAATGCCAAGAGTGTGCAAAGCAGTAATCAAAGCAAAAGGTGGCTACTTTGAAGAACCTAGAATATAAGACATATTTTCAGTTGTTTCACACTTTTTTTGTTAAGTATATAATTCCACATGTGTTAATTCATAGTTTTGATGCCTTCAGTGTGAATCTACAATTTTCATAGTCATGAAAATACAGAAAACTCTTTGAATGAGAAGGTGTGTCCAAACGTTTGGTCTGTACTATATATATATATGTATATGAGAACAAAATCGCTAAATAAATCATATTAACACCTAAAATTCAGAAATAGTCAATGAAATCTGTCTGCCAGGTAGTACTTGTTACAAAGCAGATGTGGATCTGCTGAGTGCCTTTAACAGATTTGGCTTGAGGCTACTCCTAAAGGCATTATCTAAGTAGCCCCCCTGGTCTTTACCCTTTAAAGCATATACAGGAATCTGGACTCTGCTGTGGGGGAACCACCAGGCTGCTACCTCTGTTCAAGTGACTGCTAACCCACAGGGGTATAGAAACACCAGTGCAGGGCACCGAGGGATCAGGCAAAATTGTAGTCATTGACAGGCCAAGGTCAGAGCAGGCAGCCCAGGGTCGGTATAGAGAAAATGCAGAAGTCAGGTCAGGAAGCGAAGGGTCAAATCCAGAAGTCAGGCAGAAATTGGTCATTGGCTGGGAAAGATTAGGGTACACACATGGTGGCCATTTAAGAGCTGGAGGGGGCGTGTGAATGCACCCTCCAGGCACAACAGAAGGCAGGCCTCAACAAGCATGGTGGTGGATGGAGCAGAGCTACTCCAGCAGCCAAGTCTACCAGATAGGAGAAGGGTCTAAGCCACCAGAGCCCTGGAACAAGGGAGGTGGGTGAGCAGATAGGTGGCCATGCCCACAGGGTAGAAGTGGAGTGGTGAGAATGGGCTGCAGTCATAAAAGTACTATTCCAGAAGAGACAGGTACCATTAAAAAACATAATAGCATATTAATCCTACAATTGTCACTGTATATGGCTAATTATGAAATGATGTAACACATGATCCGTGGCCACAGAAAGTTCACACGAACATACACTTTATGATCCAAAGATTGGTGTTTGGTGAACATCTCTTGGTATTTGAATCGTGGGTCCAGTATTCTTCAATAAAAATATGGACAAAACTGTCTTCTAGCAATTCTATGCATAGTTAACTAGCGTGCATATTGTTTCTTTCAGCAAGACTTTCCATATGTCATATGTGCCTTTTTCTGTATTCATGTGGCATTCAGAGAAGAACATAAATGAGCAAAGGATTGTGGCCGCCATGGTTACCAGACCTAACAGTGGGATCACCTAAAGCAGGCATGCGCAACCTATGGCCCTCCAGCTGTTGAAAAACTACAACTCCCAGCATGCCTGAACAGCCTACAGCTATCAGCCTACAGCATGGCATGGTGGGAGTTGTAGTTTCACAACAGCTGAAGGGCCGCAGGTTGAGCATCCCTGACCTAAAGGGTAGGGTTTATGATATGAATCTCCAGACAGTGCCCAAACTGAAACAGCAAATTGAGATTCATGTTGGGAATGTGGAGCATGTGGTGTTACCGAAGGGGATCTACAACGTCCCATTGCTAAGGCAGTAATCACTGCTACAACATTTTATATTGTGGTTTACTGTATATGCATAAATTCATGATGTAGAAGAGTTGATAGGCCATATCAACCAGTTGCTAGGTGGACCTGTATAACTCTCCTCATAGGGAGGAGTCAGTTAGTTCTGACAGGAGTCAGTGTCTAGATTGTGAGAGAGGAGAAAGCCAGTTACACAGAAACAGTCAGAAGAAGCAAAGGTCTAGAGAAAACGTTAAACTAGCAAAAAATATACCTATAGAGAATAACAGTCTTAAAGAAGAACTCCCGCAAAAAATGTTATTCTCTGACCTGTTAGAAAGGTGCATGATGTAATCTATAGTGAATGTAATCTTCTTATCAGAGACTGTATCTGTGAGTTATCCCCTCTCTTCTAATTGTAGCTGTGTCATGTAACCAACTCCCTGACCTCCAGCTGACACATGACAGGAAGCCAGTTACTTCTCTATTCATTCCTATGAGACTCAGAGTGAGGCTCCCATAGGAATACATAGAGAAATAGACTTCCTGTCCACACATAAGATGCTGTGTAAATTGGTGAGTCTGATTGCTGGTCACATGACACAGGTGAGAAACATCAGGGAGATATAACTCACAAATACAGCCACTGGTAAGAAAAGGACATTCACTACAGATTACATCATGTACATTTCTAGCAGGACATGGAATACATTTTTTTGCGGGAGTTCTTCTTTAAGTGGAGGTGCGTGCAGAAGTTCTGTGGAGATAAGCTGTCTAAAAGGTCTTTCAGACTCCATATCTACGTAACTTGTTCAGGAGATATAAGCCTCTAGATGTTTGGACATACTTTATGGGCAGACTGTGGAAGTTTGCTAAAGACCCACATCCTTCTAAGGACACTGTGGATGTGTTTAATGTGAGTACATCAGCCTAAGTATGGAGCAGAACTCAGTCTGTCATTTAGCCCATTGTTGCATTGCATTGAAATCTTGAAGTGTTGCATTGAAATGTTGAACCCCTGTGTGTGGATGCTTAAAGGGGTTTTCCAAGACTTATTAGTATCTGATCAGTTGGGTTCCGACACCTGGAACCCCTGCCGATCAGCTGTTCGTGAAGGTACTGGTGCTCGCCGTAGCGCCATAGCCTTTTCTTAGCTCGCCAAGCACAGCACCATACATTGTACAGTGGCTGTGGTTGGTATGTCGGCTCACCCGGTATGCCTCATTTCAACACTACAGGTCCCAATTTACAACACTTATTTGTCAGCTCAAAATGCATAGGTATTTCAAATTGTGACCCATGATGAGTGATTTTCAATCATGGCAAAATTTTTAAGAACAAAAGCTGCCAGAAAGTCTCTGTGAAGGTAGACTTTAATAATGAGAATGACCTTTCTGATTTTGCAACCAGTTCAATGAATCAGAAGAACAGATTATTTTACTACTTGACTGAACTCTACAGAATGACAAACACTAAATGGTTGTATAATAATTTTCTGCATCTCAATGGGATACAGCTTTAGGACTCATTTAACAATTGAACTTGAACCCGCACACTAAGCATATCGGTGAATGGATACATTATAGCAGAGAATTCTGGTCATAAATCAAGAGGCTCATTGATTGTGGAGTACATTCACTCTGTACAATCTCACTTGATACGATTTGTAGAAAACTATTAGGATAATCCATAGAGGTCAATAGCATGATAGTCTTCAGTGGAAACTCTGAGTGTTAAATTGACAACCCACAGTCGAGCAGCAATATGTCCAAAGGTGTCAAGGGGGCATTGAGTGGAAGCCTCCAGGGAAAGTGTGTTATCAGAGCAAAGGGCAAAGGAATAATGTAGCGTAGGTTCAGCCATTAATATGTTCTAAACCAGTGGAAATGTCCACATTCTCAGTGACTGAGCGCTTCTATTACAGTGATTTTGAACACCAACAGCGGGTTTCAGATATTAAAGGGGTTTTCTGAGACTCAGGATAGGTCACCAGTATCTGATCTTGATGCCATCGTTGTGCAGCTCTAGAATATTTAAAAGGGTTTTCCAAGATTTTATAACTGATGAGCTCTGGATAGGTCATCAGTATCTGATCAATGGGGGTCTGACACCAGTTGTTTGAGAAGGTAGCAGCACTCACAGTAGCGTTGTGGCCTTCTCTCACGTTTTCCTAGGCCAGTGATGACACGTTCATCGGTCAAGTGGCCTAGGTGCAGCTCAGCCCTACAATACCAAGCACAGCCGCTATAATATTCTGAGCTGCACAACAAGGGCAACAAGATCAGATACTGGTGAAGTATCCTGAGGATAGGTCATCTCTGGAACCCGCACCTATCTCATAAACTGAGCCTGCAAAGTGAAGGAGGGCACACCGTACATGCACAGCCACCCTCCGTCCATTTCTATGGGACTGATGCTATTTCCGTCGGCCGCATAGAAAAGAATGGGAGCGCAGTGCGCTTTAACAGCCGCCGTTTCCATTCACTTCATTGGGGCCGACAGAAATAGCCAATACCTCGGCTGTTTTCGGTGGCCCCATAGAAATGAATGGAGGGTGGCCACACATGGGCTCAGGTTCCCCCTTTTCTAACGTCGCCTCAAGCAAGTCTGTGGCCCCTATGGTTCTCGAGATATTGGGCCCCAAAGTCAGGCCAACCTCTGCGGGCTTTGCTGAACCCAAGTCCTGCTACGCTGAGTGGCATGAGCCGGTCCTCTGGAGGGTGCGCAGCGCCCGCCTTGACTGCGCAGGCAGCGATATCCCCTTGTGGCCACAGGGGGACACCCTGTCTATCCTGCGCCGGGGTCAGCAGCCCCACCGCCAGGCAGTGAGGGTGTCTGAACCGGTACCCGCCTGAAGCCTGTGCCGGGTGATGTGGGGGGGGCACACTCTTCCGAGCTCTGGTTCTCCGGAACCAGGGAGCCCATCGACAAGCAACTGGTACCACGTAGGGGAGAGTCCATGCTACATGAACCCCAAGTTTGGTGTCCCTAGCCCAGATGGCCACAGAGATATTGGCAGAAATTGGAGATAGGAAAACCCCATTCATGGTCATTTTTTCGACATAACCCAAAATGAATGGGATTTTCCTATCTCCGAATTTGGGCCCTAGCTCCATGACCATTCAAGCTAGTGACCCACAAATCAAGGTGCATGTAGCCCGAAGCCTCCCCTGTCAAACCCCACCAGCCCGGTGCTGCTGTAGCTCCAGGGTCCAGAGAACCAAAGCCCTTTATGGTGCGCCCTCCTTCAGTTTGTGGTCTCAGTTTACTATACTACCAACATGTCCCCATTGTCTGGGAATACCCTTTTAAGTCATTTTGGAGTGTGAGAGGAGTGGTGCGTGACTAAAACTGTGCAGGTAAATTAGCATATAGCTGCTAGACTCCATAGCACCTTGTCTGGGATAACTGGGACCCTGGCATACTTGTGAGACAGACTGGTCATCTGTATGAAGAAACTACATCTCTCAGAGGAAACTTGTGAGTACAACAACCTGAAAAAGAAACAAAACATAGTCTGTTAGAGATTGGGGTCATCTCAAGGTTGTACAGGCAGAAACCTGTAAGAGATTTTGCATTCATGGCTGAATCAGAGAGAGAAGTACAGGTACTGGAAGATTGAGGAAACATCTAGATCTGTTAGCCCTATTTCTGCAGCCTAGAAAACTGTAAAGAACTGTGGAAATTGCTACCTGTGTAAGTTCTGCAGGTCCATGCATCCTCTGAACTGTGACAACTACTGTGAGTATGTGTATTTGCATTTTGTCTCTACCTTCAGTGGACTTCATCATTGCAGGTACTAACACCCGCATTGCTACAGTACCACCTGACCTCTCACTGGCAGACCTGTCTACCTGCCATGCACCCCACTACTCACCAACATGAAAGGGACCACCACCAAGCAGGACATCATCACCAGGATGTGCCCTGAGAGGAAAAAAGTGTGTGCCCCTCCATTACTGTTCACTGGCCACCGTGTGTACTTCAACCACTATCATTGCTGCAGCCACACCTCCCATCCTCTCCCATCTGGCGGCTGCAGGAGGACTGTTGCATTTTGTGCTTCAGGCAGCTGGAAAGTCTGACTCCTTTTTGTTTTGCGGTATATTTAGCCCTGTTGGAGGTCATCTTCTGCTTATTTATTAATGACAAGGAGAGGAGAACCAAAGTCTCCGTTATTATAACAAGGACACAGGGTGGTTACAACATCTTGGTGACACAAAGGTGTTGACCACAGCTGTGAATGGGCCCCTTGGTGCACTTTAGGCCCCATGGATCCATAGTACCGGCAGAAGTTCGCAGCACAGGTGGCCTTTTGTGACATTTCTCAGTTTATTGCTTGTCACCAGCGCTGAAAAGGTTATAACTCCCCAGAGATTCTTATGACAGCCGAGACCTTCTTTAATTGTCTGCCTGAAACATTGTAGCTAAGAGGAAGAATACATTTCCTTATTGATTACCAACTTATTTATATTCTCCTGCCTCGTGTCTGCTCCGGGGAACAGAGAAATGGCTCATTTGTGAGAATGTAAGGAATCATTACAGATCAAGTGCAGAGATATCAGCAGTGAGGTGGCTCAGTGGTTAGCAGTGGTGCCTTGCAATGGAGGGTCTGAGGATCAAGTTCAACCGTAGAGAACATCTGCATGGAGTTTGTATGTTCTCCCTGTGATTTCATAGGTTTCCTCTGGGTACTCTGGTTTTTTCCCAGATATACTGATAGGAATGTAGATTGTGAGCCCCATTGGGGACAGTGAGTGATGATAATGTCTGAAAAGCGCTGCCGAATATGTTGGCGCTATATAGGTGATTAAAATAAATACGTTCATCTGAGAAGGTAAATGCAGGCTTTGGTGGAGCAGATTCCAACAAGAGTCATTTGCATTTAATGGTCCTACTGCATGGCTAATACTTATCACCCTTTACTTCATACGTTAACATGCATACTGTAAGGGTACGGCCACATGGAACGGCCGTGATGTGGTCGGGTTTGGCCATGCTGCGGTCAAGAATGTGTGGCCGTACCCTAAGGGAGCTCTATGCATTCATTACATATAAGGGTAGGTTCACATCTCCGCTGAAGGTTTTTCAGTAGTCTGTTCCGGCAAAGGAACAGACTAATGAAGTTACTGTGTTCGGCTTAGCTGGATACCGTCGCACACTGTCGGTTCCCCATGAACTATAATGGGAACCAATGGCTTTCTGGCATAAATGTCCGCTTTCAGATGGACAAATACTGGTATTTGCCCAGCGAAATGCAAGTATTTATGCTGGAAAACTGTCGGATCCCATTATAGTCAGGTGGTGCCTGATGGTGTATTCTCTGCCGGAACAGACTACTGGATTACCTTTAGCAGAGATGTGAATGTAGCCTCAGGCTGCTATGACATCATCCACATGGGCACTCAATCACCAAGTTCATATAGCAATTTCGTGAAAGGCAATGCTACCTCAACGTAATGGAATGAAGATCTTTGGATAATCATTTATAAGAACCTCACCTATAATTAGCTAAGCGCTACATTGTCTCATTCATGAAACTTAAAGGGTTTCTGTCACCAGTTTTTTCGGTATGAATCAGGCTGACATTAGAGATGTGCTAATGTCACCTGATTCCAAATATATATCTGTTTTATTTACTGGTGCCCCCATTTTTATATAAAATGAACTTTTATTTTATGCTAATAAGGCCTCTAGGTGCAAGGGGCGTTACCCCTGCTCCTATAGGCTCTGTTGATTGACAGGACCAGGCAGAGAAGAAACACTCCATTCACCATAGCTTGCAAGGACCTTCAATGATGTCATGACCATGTGATCAGTCACATGGTTAGGATCACACAAACAGCCTGTCTCCTCCTAAACCATGTGACTGATCACATGGTCATGACATCATTGAAGGTCCTTGCAAGCTATGGTGAATGGAGTGTTTCTTCTCTGCCTGGTCCTGTCAATCAACAGAGCCTCTAGGAGCAGGGGTAACGCCCCTTGCACCTAGAGGCCTTATTAGCATAAAATAAAAGTTCATTTTATATAAAAATGGGGGCACCAGTAAATAAAACAGATATATATTTGGAATCAGGTGACATTAGCACATCTCTAATGTCAGCCTGATTCATACCGAAAAAACTGGTGACAGAAACCCTTTAATGTCACAGCCCAGCCCATAGCTGAGTAGGACCGAAGTAAAAATAAATCTAAAACTCAAAGGCAACACATTATTATTTTACTCACTTATATAGCTTCTTTTAGTGTTGTAAACTGCTTTGAATCCTTTGGGAAAGTATTTTCCACACTGGACAACCATGTTAATCTGGTCCTATATAGGAACAACAGAGATGAGCTTGTCACGTTTGTTGGAGAACCTCGCTCTACAGTCATGGCCAAAAGTTTTGAGAATGACACAAATATTATATTTTCACATGATCTGCTGCCCTCTGGTTTTTATGTCTGTTTGTCAGATGTTTTTATCACATACAGAAATATAATTGCAATCATATTATGAGTAACAAAAGCTTATATTGACAGTTAGAATGAGTTAATGCAGCAAGTCAATATTTGCAGTGTTGACCCTTCTTCTTCAGGACCTCTGCAATTCTCCCTGGCATGCTCTCAATCAACTTCTGGACCAAATCCTGACTGATAGCAGTCCATTCTTGCACAATCAATGCTTGCATTTTGTCAGAATTTGTAGGTTTTTGTTTGTCCACCCGTCTCTTGATGATTGACCACAAGTTCTCAATGGGATTAAGATCTGGGGAGTTTCCAGGCCATGGACCCAAAATCTCTATGTTTTGTTCCCTGAGCCATTAAGTTATCACCTTTGCTTTATGGCAAGGTGCTCCATCATGCTGGAAAAGGCATTGTTGATCGCCAAACTGCTCTTGGACGGTTGGGAGAAGTTGCTCTCGGAGGACATTCTGGTACCATTCTTTATTCATGGCTGTGTTTTTAGGCAAGACTGTGAGAGAGCCGATTCCCTTGGCTGAGAAGCAACCCCAGACATGAATGGTTTCAGGATGCTTTACAGTTGGCATGAGACAAGACTGGTGGTAGCGCTCACCTCGTCTTCTCCGAATAAGCTGTTTTCCAGATGTCCCAAACAATCGAAAAGGGGATTCATCAGAGAAAATGACTTTACCCCAGTTCTCAGCAGTTCACTCCCTGTACCTTTTGCAGAATATCAGTCTGTCCCTGATGTTTTTCTGGAGAGAAGTGGCTTCTTTGCTGCCCTCCTTGAGACCAGGCCTTGCTCCAAGAGTCTCCGACTCAGTGCGTGCAGATGCACTCACACCTGCCTGCTGCCATTCCTCAGCAAGCTCTGCACTGCTGGTAGCCCGATCCCGCAGCTGAAACACTTTTAAGAGACGGTCCTGGCGCTTGCTGGTCTTTCTTGGGCGCCCTGGAGCCTTTTTGGCAACAATGGAACCTCTCTCCTTGAAGTTCTTGATGATGCGATAGATTGTTGACTGAGGTGCAATCTTTCTAGCTGCGATACTCTTCCCTGTTAGGCCATTTTTGTGCAGTGCAATGATGACTGCACGTGTTTCTTTAGAGATAACCATGGTTAACAGAAGAGAAACAATGATGCCAAGCACCAGCCTCCTTTTAAAGTGTCCAGTGGTGTCATTCTTACTTAATCATGACAGATTGATCTCCAGCCCTGTCCTCATCAACACCCACACCTGTGTTAATGGAGCAATCACTGAAACAATGTTATCTGGTCCTTTTAAGGCAGGGCTGCAATGATGTTGAAATGTGTTTTGGGGGATAAAGTTCATTTTCTAGGCAAACATTGACTTTGCAAGTAATTGCTGTTAAGCTGATCACTCTTTATAACATTCTGGAATATATGCAAATTGCCATTATAAAAACTGAAGCAGTAGACTTTGTAAAAATTAATATTTGTATCATTCTCAAAACTTTTGGCCATGACTGTACACTAAACTCTGACCACTCTAGGTCAGTAGGTATAGGCAGCTTCTTTCAATACTTCATTGACCTGATAGGGGCCCCTTTCTTATTCTTTCATAATAGTTGCATCATAATGTAGGATCTTCCAGACAATGGTCACTGAGAAAATCTTTATATTCCTGAAACATTTAGGAGCATTCACTTGAATCGTTGCAGCTACTTGTATCTTAGTCCTCCTGCTATCTGCTGCTTCCTTCTCCTCCTCTGATTTGTGACACTAATAAGACGAGCAGAAATCTACAGATAGCACCAAATGTCTGCTCCTCATCAAGATGTTCTTGTTGGCCTTTGCCTGACCTGTTCTTCTATGTAAGATGATTCTTCGACTTGTGGCAGAAACAGAAAACCACATATTATACCACACAGACAAAATGTGACTTTGGTGTCTAGAAAGCTCAGATTTGGGTTTCTGTTTGCAGGGTAATTATACTAGAATGCAGCTGCAGCCATCCTTGTTATTTGCCATGAAGTGGAGACTGGAGTCACCTGCGAATTGATTTTGTTGGTTAATAACCTAGAAAAAAAGAACCATAATAATTGTGTGATTGCTGTTAGGGAAAGAATATCAGAATGTGGACCTTAATATTTCCTCAGTATGATAGAGCTGAAGGCCAAGGGAGAGATAAAGCAATAACATACAGCAGATACAGTATAGCTATACTAGTCATTGACAGGACCCTGCAAGAAGCATCATATACCTTGGCCTCCAGGAAATCCACCGGTATATAATGTAATGGGATATTTGCACCCAATTGTGTCCAACTCCATTCAGATTTTTTTGGTATTGAGTGAACATCTAGACAAAAACAAGGTCAAGTGTGAATCTGTAGATGGTACAATATAATTTTATGTCCTTTTCACGTTTGATGTCATTTGCTACTCTACACTGTAGCTAGTGGGGTATTCATGTTACAAAAATGTGACCCCTATCCATAGGATATAACTATCCTACTGTTGGGACCCCACCAATCACAAGAATGCCCCCCCCCCTCATTCTCATGATCGCAAGGAAAGACGTACATGATTTTTTCTATTGGTCTGAATTAGACATCTGGGGTATATTCACTAATCAAATTGAAATGGAATTCTGGGGCTCGTGCTGTGCCCCTCATTTATTTAACTTATATTACCTCCATTGACAAGGGGTGTGGCTTATCTGGAAAAGGGATGTGATTTAGCCGAAACAGATTGATTTAAGATGAGACAACCAGTGCCAAATTTTTGCCACTAAACTTTTGAGGAGGTGGTGTAAATTTAGACCAAAGTGTATAAGGGCTCATGCTGACGGCCGTTGGCCAGCCGTTTCATGCACTGGGGACCGCAATTTGTTGCCCCATTTTCTGAACGGATCGTGCGCAGTGCGCCCTCCACCACTTTCCTCCATTCAGTAGATAGGTCAGACGATGAGAAGTCCGTGATCAGTCCGCCTCGCACACAAATAGAACGTTATATTTTTCTCGGTGTGGAGGCACAGAGAGAAACCCCATGGTAGTGCTTCTGTGGGGTTCCGTTCCTCCGTTCCACACCACACCTTCCAAATTGCAAGCCCGTTCAAGTGAATGGGTCCGCATCCGTGATGCGGTGCAGAAACGGCCGGGGTCTGTATACTGCGGACCCACTGTTCATGGGCTGCAATACGGGCACTGCAGTGCGTAATGTTATCATACGGCATGATCCAATGTGATAAATATGGCGAATCTTTAGAATTTAAATTTTCTGCCCTTTGTTTCGAGCATCTGCTTGATTTAAAGCTACTTTTGTTTTTTTGTTTTTTAACAATTACATGAAATTCCTATGGATTTTTTTCAGTCTAGTCATATTTACTTCAAAGGCTCTGTCCGTTTGTAAACCACCAGGGGACTGGAGGACACCTGCGACTTTTTTGTGACTATTTGCTCCTTAGTAAATGCATGGCACAGACCGCACATAAAATAGCGTGTCTACTCCATCAACAAAACAGGCTAAACCCCTCCACCTTTCTGGTACAGCGCACTTGATACATTACCCCGTAAATTTTCATTGTCTACTAACTGTACATATTAGACAGGATTAGTAAATCTGTCCCAGTGTAAGGAAAATGAAATTGCAGAGACAAGGACACTGTAATTATCACCAAGATGAAGATCATTGCAGCCAAGAATGAAATGAGGTTGAGGTTTCTCCACTGAATGAGATGAGGTTTCTCCACTGACCTCTTCTGTGTAGATTATCTGAAGATGATCCAGACTGATAAATATCCATACGTCAGGATTAAACCTTAGACTTTACTTAATTTGTTGGTGAATGAACTCTCTAGCTATCCTCATCTACGTGGAAGGATAAAACACGTCAGGCTCAGAGAACTCAGCACTGAGGTTTGTATTATTGGCCGGATTCATTTTCAGATCTTGGATCCTGAGGCTCAGCCGATAGGGTTCGGAGATTTTTCATGTAATCCGTAGACATATGGTGTAGTGTGACAGATTTCTCTGCTGTGTAACAGACACAACAATACTATGCAGAGAACTGCCCCTATGTTACCAGCCCATGGCAAGTCTTCTGCCCACTTAGGCATGGAGGAGATTTTTGTTGGCTTTACAGGGGATGGTGAAGTACAACAAAATTAATGTGACTTATCCGAGGCTTATCACTTAAAGAGAGGATTATTGGCTTTTAGGCCAAGGGTGGCAGTATTTCTGAAACTGCGCAGTATGTGTACTGTTCTCATGGTGCTGTGGTGAAAGTGCATTGCGAGTTGCGTTGCGATGTGTAAGCAATGTGGAAACAACAGAGCACCACATGTCATTAATGTGAGAGGTGAATGTCGGCTACGATGGTTGCCAAGGGTGCTGGAGCAGCTCAATGCCAAATGAACTAAGGGTCTACCGGATGTTTGTCTAAAACAACAGTTTAGTGAACCCTACTGCGTACGGGGCTCCAAAGAAGATGGATGGCAAACTTACCAACATTTTTGTTGGTAAAATCAGGACATCTAAGCTCTGTCCCTGGGATAGGCTCGAATCTCCCACTTTTGGACAGGGTTTACAGTATCCCCACCCACTTTCAGTCCAAGACAGCCCAAATTTGCCGGGACTCTCTGAAAATCAGGGACAGTCCTGCCAAATTTAGGACAGTTTGGCAACTATGGGATGGTCACTGCACATTTGCTCAGTCAGTATCGGAATTGGACCTCTACTGATTGGAGGTTGCCTTCTCTGATGAGTCACATTTTCTGCTTCATCAAATGGATGGACATTGTCAAGCGAGAAACATCAAAGAACAAACACCCTGCAGCCAATGCTGGAAGAACACAAGCTGATGGTGGCAGCATTATGGTCTGGTGAATGCTTTCATAGGACCATCTCTGGGCCCACTCATCCATGTGGAAGAGATCACGTACACCCATACATGCTGATTGTCTTCCCTGGTGCAGATAGGATCTTTCAGCAAGACAATGTGACATGTCACACTGCTAGAAATGTCCGACATTGGTTGGAAGAGCATGACCAAGACTTCCAAGTACCACCCTGGTGCTCTAATTCCCCAGACTTGAACCACTTGAACATCTATGGGGACACCTCACATGAACCCTCTAGCAGTTGTGGGACACACTGCAGTCAGCAAGACTCCTGTGACAACCTTCCAGGACCTTACTGAGTCACTAGTCACCAGCCTGTCTAGCTGCTGGCGTGTCACATGAGAAGGTAGAAAAATGAAGACAAAGATAAATATTTATCTAAAAGGGGAGCTCCGGGCTTACTCTCCATTCAGTTTGGGGCTCCGGTTCTTCAGATAGGCAAGGGTCCCCACAAAATTAAGATACATTTTATATGTGATACAACTAATTTAGTTTATTTACTTCCCTATAATGGTTGAGGAGGTGCGTGTATGTGGTGGTGGGGGGTGTCAAAAAGACTTCTCGCACAGGGCGCCATGTAACCTAATGCCTGCCCTGGCAGAGACCTGTAGAAGATTCTTTTTTAGGTCTCTTTCAAATTTCCGTGTCCGTTTGACAACCATGGAAAAATCAGTTTGTGTATCATCCGTGAAGATGTCTATAAAGTATCTGTGTGTGGCCTTTTTTTTCCCTCAGTTTATCATCTGTATTCCACGGACACTGCTCAGCTGAAAAGTAATTTCCAAAGCATCTGCTATCAGTGGTCAGTGAAAAATTGATCAAACATGGATTTCATCCGTATTATGTCAGTAGTTTATCATGGATCCATAGACTTCAATGGGCATATTCATACTTCTGATAATTGGTCATTTATTTCCATTGGTTATTGTGAGCCAAAACAACATATGGGTCAAAAACACAGAACAGGTAAAGGGCTCACCATTACACCTGATCTCTGTGGAGGCTTCACTACAGGTTTTGGCTCACAAAAACTGATGGAAATAACTGACCAAATAACTAAAGTGTGAACTCTAAACCACAGTCAATAATAAAAAAAAATACTGAGGTATGAAGAAGCACATTAAAATCAATGAGCAGAAAATGCGGCAGCACACGTCAGTGAAAAACGGAAATATGAACAAAGCCTTAGCTCCTTAAAAGGGTTCTCCGGGAATTAGCAAAATAAAAATACTTAAATATTACTTCATTAGAAATATATTCCTAAATACCTTACATTAGTTATAATGGCTCGTTTTGTCTGGGGAGCAATCATTAGGAGAAACAAAATGGCCGCAGTCCTATTAGTACACACAAAACCTGTCCTAATCACACAGGAGGACAAGTTACTTCACATCACTGAGGTAAAGAGCTGTCTCATCCTCCTCTCTGCTCTGCTTGTCGGGGATTATGATCTTGACTACGACTGGTAAGATCTTTAGCTGAATCTCTGTAGGAATGGAGTTCATGAGGAGATGTGGCTAATAAGCAGCAGCTCTTGTATGCAGTCTCCATTACCACAGTCTGTCCTGATGAACTCCATCCCCAAAAAGATGCAGCTAAATATCATATTAAACTGTAGTCAGGATCATAATCCCTGAAAAGCAGAACAGAGAGGAGGATGAGGCAGCTCTTTCTCTCAGTGTTGTGAAGTAACTTGTTCTGCTGTGTGATTAGGACAGGTTTTGTGTGTACTAATAGGACGGTGGCCATTTTATTTCTCCTAATGATTGCTCCCCAGACAAAACGAGCCATTATAACTAATGAAATGTATTTGGGAATATATTTATAATAAAGTAATATTTGCGTATTTTCATTTTCTTAATTCCCGGAGAACCCCTTTAATGACTGGGCCATTTTGCACCTTTGTGACCAGACTGATTTTTGCTAATCTGACATGTGTCAGTTTATGTGGTAATAACTTTGGAATGCTTTTACTTATCTAGGCCATTCTGAGATTTTTTTTCTCGTATTTATTGTGCTTCACGACAGTAGTAAATTTGTGGCAAAATATTTCATTTTTATTTATAAAAAAATAACAAATTTATTTAAAAAATTGCAAAAATTAGCAAATTTCCAAATTTCAATTTCTCTACTTTCAAAATAAACAGTAATACCTCCAAAAATAGTTATTATTTTACATTCCCCATATGTCTACTTTATGTTGGCATCATTTTATAAATGTCATTTTACTTTTTTCGGACATTAGACGCTTAGAAGTTTAGAAGCCATTTTTCAAATTTTCACCAAATTTTCCAAAACCATTTTTTTAAGCACCAATTCAGATATGAAGTGATTTTGAGGGGCTTACATAATGAAAACCCCCATAAATGACCCCATTTTAGAAACTACACCCCTCAAATTATAAAAAACTGCTGTTACAAACTTTGTTAACCCTTGAGGTGTTCCACAAGAATGAAAGGAAAATGGAGGTGACATTTCAAAATTTCACTTTTTTGGTACATTATTCATGTTAATCATTTTTTTTCTTCAGCAAGCAAGGGTTAACAGCAAACTAAACCTCAATATACATTGCTCTGATTCTGCAGTTTACAGAAATACCCCATATTTGGTGGTAAACGTCTCTATGGGTTTGGGGCAGTGGTCAGAAGGAATGGAGCGCCATACGGATTTTGGAGGCAGATTTTGCTAGAATAGTTTTTAGGCACCATTTTGTAATTGAGAGACCCTGACGTACCCCTACAGTGGAAACCCTCAAAGAGTGACCCCATTTTGGAAACTACACCCTTCAACAAATATATTAAGGGGGGTACTGGCCACTTTGACCCCCTAAGTGTTTTACGGAATTTGGAAACACTTGGCTGTGAAAATGAAAAGTTTCATTTCTTCCAATAAAATGTTGCTTTAGCCCCAATTTTTTTATTTGCATAAGTGGTAACAGAAGAAAAGCACCCCATAATTTGTTCCCCATTTTCTCCTGAATACGGCAACACCCCATATGTTGTGGTAAACTGCTGTGGGGGCACATGGCAGGACTCAGAACAGAAGGAGCGCCATATGGATTTTACAACACAGATTTTGATGGAGTGGTTTGCAGGAGCATTTTTTTTATTTTTTTGAGCTATTGTCTTATGTGGGGGCTCATTTTTTGCAGGATGAGGTGAGGTTTTCATTGGTACCATTTTGGGGTACATAAGACTTTTTGATCGCTTAGTATTACTCTTTTTGTGAGTCAAGGTGAAAAAAATAGCTGTTTTGGCATAGTTTTTTTAGCATTTTTTTTACAGCATTCACCTGAGGGGGCAAGTCATGTGATATTTTTAAAGATCAGGTTGTTACGGATGCGGCGATACCCAATATGTCTACCATTTTTATTATTGTTAAGTTTTACACATTAGATGCATTTTAGAACAGAATTAAATCTTGTTTATGTGCTGCCATTTTCAGAGAGCCATATTTTTTTAATTTTTTGGGCGATTGTCTTAGGTAGGGTATCAATTTTTGCAGGACAAGATGACGGTTTGATTGGTACCATTTTGGGTTAAATGCGCCTTTTTGATCGCCTGCTATTACACTTTTTGTGAGGCAAAAGGGAAAAATGGCTGTTTTGGCTTAGTTTTAAAAAAAAAATTTTTACAACATTCACCTAGGGGTCTATCTCATGTAATACTTTTATAGGGCAGGTTGTTACGGACGCGGCGATACCCAATATGTCTAACATTTTTATTTTTGAAAAGTTTTACACATTAGATGCATTTTTGAACAGAATAAAATCTTTTTTATGTGTTGCTATTTTCTGAGAGACATATTTTTTTTATTTTTCGGGCGATTGTCTCAGGTAGGGTATCATTTTTGCAGGACAAGATGACGGTTTGATTGGTACCATTTTGGGTTAAATACGCCTTTTTGATCGCCTGCTATTATACTTTTTGTAAGGGAAGGTGACCAAAAATGTCTGTTTTGGCACAGTTTTTTTTGTTTTGTTTTTTTACTGCGTTCACCTGGTGGGGTGGATGACATGATATTTTTATAGAGCCTGTCGATACGGATGCGGCGATACCTAATATGTATACCTTTCTTTTTTTACCTTTTTTTTACAATTTTTTATTTTACTTTTTTTTGGAAAATGGCGTTTTTTGTAACTTGAAACTTTTATTATTATTATTTTTTTTTAACTTTATTTCTTAACTTTTTTTCCCACTTTATTTAACCTTTGGGGGTCTGATCCCCTTTACAATGCATCGCAATACTTTTGTATTGTATTGCATTGGCTGTAAGTGTATTACTCAGTGTAATACACTTACAGCCTGCTTCCTGTGTGATACAGGGGGCTGGATCGCACAGGCTCGCAGGGATAGCAGCCACGATGTCTAAGGAAGGCATTGGGCTGCTATCTAAGCCATCGGGTCCCCGTCACAGCACCCGATGGCCCCCGCTCGCCATCCTGAAAGTGGCACACCATGCCGCACGCCTCATGTGCCGCGGTCAGAGCTGACCGCGGCACATGAAGGGCTAATGCGCCGGCATTTGTGTTTTCACCGATGCTGGCGCATTCAGCAGGGGTCCGGCACCTGGGCAAAGCCGGACCCCCGCCGCTGGTCCGGTCCGGTCTAAAGACAGTGGGCGGTCGCCAATGAGTTAGATTGATCTGGTTGGTGTATCTACGTGTGGTTAGTGCATCTACATGTCAAATAAAAAGACTCTCCTTTCTATATAAGTATAAATTATTTGTTTGTATGGGCAAAATCATTGACATTAAAGGGGTTTTCCAACCCCTATAATGACCCCCCCTAATGCCCGGGCACCTCATTTAGGTTATACTTACCCTGCTCCCTGGCACCCACGCTCCTGCCTGCACAGCCTAGCATCTCGGGTGTGCCTAGGGAGATGCAGCAGCTGCCAGGCAAGGATCGGGAGTGACGCAGGTGCCTGGGAGCAGAGTCAGTATAACCTATATAACCCAGCATTAGGGGGGTCATTATAGGGGTTGGACAACCTCTTTAAATAGATCCGTGTAAGGGCTCGTGTACACGAACCTATTTTCTTTCCATGCCCGTTCTGGGTTTTTTTTGCAGACCATATGTGGAACCATTCATTTCAATGAGTCCGCAAAAAAAAAAAAAAAAAACGGAAGTTACTCCTTTTGCATTCCTTTTCTGTATGTTCATTCCGCAAAAAAATAAAACATGTCCTATTCTTGTGTCCATTACGGACAAGGACTGTTCTATTAGGGGCCAGCTGTTCTGTTCCACAAAATACGGAATGCACACGGATGTCATCAGTCGTTTGCATGAGCCCTAATAGTAATATTATAATGATGATGTGTTATACCAGCGCTGTTGCTGTTGTTGTTGCTCCTTTTAACTACTGTCTCCAAATGTTTTCATTTCTGATTTTCTTGGCACCCGATTTTTAAAGCAATCACATGCAACGTGATAATAGAGCGAGTCTAGTGAGTCTTTTCTCTGCAATTAATTCTCTGTAATTAATATGTCCAGCTAGTAATTATTCTGAATACATTGCATCCTCCGAACAAGCAATGCTATCCCCGGAGGCCAAAAAGCAAAGGGTGCAGAGGAGTATGTGTATGGATCTGTGAATAGGCAGGGATTCCCCCCTCCTTACAGCATAATAGATTTTTTGAAAACATATTCAACCCCCCCCCCCCCCATGCGATACAAACAGTATGGTTTCTAATAACTACATACAAAATTAATTGCCCCGTTACTGCACTTAATAACTGCTCTCTCCACTTTAACCCTTTCAGAACCCTTTTGTGTTTGTTTTTTTATTTTACTCCCTGCCGTCCCTGGGCCATAACTTTTTTATTTTTCCATTCCTATAGCCGTTTGAGGGCTTTTGCAGGGCAAGTTGTATTTTTTAATGCCACTATTTACTATTGCATACAATGTAGTGGGCTACATTGGAAAGCTGGAAAAAATTCCAAAGGGGGTGGAATTGGAAAAAAAAATGCATTTCCAGCCCAGATTTCTGGGTTTTGTTTTAACGGTGTTCCCTGTGCAGTAAGACTGACCTGTTACTTACATTCACTGGGTTATTACGATTACATCAATACTAAATTTAGGGAGCGCTCACATCACCGTTTCACCACAGATAACACAGTATAGAGTCTCTGAGTATAGATAATGTGGTATATGTCACCTGCAGTCCTATGTAACACCACAGATAACAGTGATAACTCTGTGTCCAGATAATATAGTATATGTTACTTGCAGTCCTATGTAACACAACAGATCACAGGGATAAATCTTATTACAGATAATGTAGTAGGTATTACCTGCAGTCCTATGTACCGCCACAGATAACAATGATAACTCTCTGTGTCCAGATAATGTAGTAGATTTTACCTGCAGTCCTATGTAACACCACAGATAGCACTCTCTGAGCACAGATAATGTAATAGCTGCTACCTGCAGTCCTATGTACCGCCACAGATAACAATGATAACTCTCTGAATACAGATAATGTAGTAGATGTTACCTGCAGTCCTATGTAACACCACAGATAGCACTCTCTGAGCACAGATAATGTAATAGATGATACCTGCAGTCCTATGTAACCCTTCAGATAAGATTTTCCTTACTGCCATGGTTTTCCTATCATACATCAGTCAGTTACAATGTATTATGTTCAGAAGATGATTATTGTATTCTGCGCCGTTCCTTGTTCAGTTCCCGGAGCCCTGAATACAAATCAGATAAATACCAATTTCTTCTTTGTTATTTTCTTCAGACAATAATTACTTTTACTTGTTGGAGGCAGGAATTGACGAGAAATGTGTAATTGCTGGAAGACAATACAAACAAACTGGAAACAGAACATTGATAGACCAGCTCCCTTGGGGTTTAGGGGAGGGGACATTAGATGAGAGTCAGATCTTATTGTGTGTTTCATTCGCTTCTATAAATCATTTCTTCCCCTTCTGACCTCCGTCTGCATGTATGTGTTTTCATAGTTTTCTTAAATCTTCCGTCTGTTTTCACAATGGATTGGACACTTAAAGGCATTGTACTCATTTTGAGCTAAAAATCTTTTTTTCATTTGGTCTTTATTAAAAATATGGAGTCCTTTTTTCTGTACAGAGCTGAGATTCTCTAGTAGCTGGCTGTGAATTTTCTCTCTGTTCCGTCAGTTGGGGAGATGACAGGCTCCTTATCTCTGCTCTCTGACATAAAAAAACTTATTATAGCTCAGTTCTTCTCTTAATGATAAGAATGTGGCTTATATAAGTGTTTCTGACCCCTTAGTAGTTTAGAGATAAGGATTGTTATATGACCGGCACAAAGTGAAAGTACCAGTCACACAGCTAGAAAAACAGTTAACCCTTTGTGACAGAACGGCTCCATATTTTTAATAAAGGCCAATTGAAAATATGATTTTTAGCCAAAAACGAGTAAAATGCAATTGTAAACAAAAATTGCCTCTGAAGTGTACATAGCATTTAAATAGTAAATGAAACCACATTATTCTATATTCATTTCAATGAACTTGGTAATCAATGGGGAAAAGACTCATAAGGAATATTAATAGGTAACCTGATTAGTTGGCAGATCATTTGCAGTGAGATCACTCTGAATCTATTGTTATGGCAGTGGGAATAACTAAAGGGCCCTTTACACCGGCCAAGAATCCTAAAGGTAATGAACACTTGATAGCGATTATCTGGCGGTGTAAAGGTACGGCCGATTACCCAATGAACGAGCAAAACGCTCATTCATCAGGTGCACACACAAAAATCATTGATCACACAGTGTAAGCAACCTCTGCTGCTGGCAAACAACAAGTCAGTATGGGGAAGAGCAATTGCATTAGCCATCCCTCCTCCCTTCCTCTGGAAGAATTCGCTGCATGTAAATACAATGGTCTCCTCCACCGTCGAGCAGCAGTCTGCTGCTCTGTCGACTCATGTAAAGGGACCTTAACAGATTTGACTTTGCACTAATCCTACAAAGCATTATCCTGGCAGTCCACTGGTATTCGCACCCTTTAATACAGAGATCTGGATTTCGCTACAAGGGAACCACCAGGCCGTGTAATCTCTGTGTAGTTAACAGATGACCCATGGGGTGCAGCACACTGAAGGGTCAGGCAGAAATGTAGGCAGGGACAGGCCGTGGACAGGGCAGGCAGAGTAAGAACTTAACGGTAAACTTAGGTCAGGGAAGACAGTGAAGAGTCAATCCGGAGGTGAGGCACAGGTCAGGTCAGGCAGTGGAAGGTCAGAGTCCAGTAAACAGGCAGAGGTCAGTACACAGGCAGTCAAACAAATACAGCACACCTTCGCAAGAACTAGCAAGCTAGGAAACATATTGCTCAGGCACCTTATCATAGAGGAAAGTACCTAAAATACCCTAGGGTTGCCAGCCATTGCACCATACAGTGCGGTCTTCATTAGTTAGTTTAGTTTATCCCATTGCTGGTGGGATCATTCATACAAATGATTCCATATACTGTATGACCATCATCTGTATTCCTGCTAATATGTCCCTTAGGCTATGTTTACATCTGCGTCAGTTATTCAGAAAAATGAAAGAACCATCATTTTGATGGAAACTAATGGCACCCTACAGACCCTATTGACTGTAATGGCCACAGCAGAGCCTCCAACCAAAACAGATGTGAACCTGGTCTACTGCCGCACAACAAGTCTGCCCAGATACATGTACAGTATGCAGCAAAATACTGTAAAAGCAAAGGATGTATGACTGTCCTTCTGCCAGTAGCGACCCTAGGAAAGTAGCGCGACAATGTCTGTAAATGGAATATGTAAGAGCCTGATTGGCCGAAGAACTAGATGTTACTTTTTTTTTTCTCTACTTACATTGATGTGCATAGAATACGGTTCTCCAGATATCAGGATGAGCCGTAGATACAGATTATTATTATTCTCCAGCAAATATTCTTCTTCCCTGCAGACTCTGAAGAAAAAGGAAAACCTGAGACGCCTGAGGTATCATTTGAATTCAAAAGCAGCAAATAATAGCTCTGTCATGTACGGATTTCTCCAAGGTCTACTGTTTGACTTCCATTACATTCCATTAGTATTTTTCCATTGCCTTGAATGCGCTGAAGGTAATGTGACCTTGTAATCTCTGCCAGAGGCCGGCTCATTGTGGAGCCATCCTTATGCCTGTGGAGAAATTCACCCTATAGAAAAGGTTACGGGAGATGCACTTATCACCATATACAACGGTATATGTCAATGTTTGAACTTATATCTGTCAGTGTAGTAAATATGGCAGGAAATCTTATGGTCTGGGGAAAATTACAGTCAAAGGCAACATGCTGCCCTGCACTGGTAATAATAGACATTAGAGGCCATTATAAGGTGTCCACACCAAGCACTAAAAAGACAGGGAGGTTCTCTGCGGACCGCATCGTCTGCACAGCGTAGGATTCAATTTGGTCATAAAGCAAAATGTAAGTGTGAAACGAAGAAATAAAAAGTGGAAAAGAAAGGAAGAAATGACAAGAGGAAGAGGAAGAAGAATATCAGACGTAGAATGTACTGGAAGTAGGGCTCATGCACACAGGATAGGCATTGTTACAATGGATCCGCAAAAGAAACAGATGCAAAATGCATGCGGTCCTGTGTATGAGCCCTTAAGAGAAGGGAAAAAAGGTAAGATATGGGAAGAAAGGGATGAGTGTGGGAAGGAAAGGAAGAAAGAGGAAGATTGTGAGAAGCAAAGCAATGAATGTATGAGGATTAAAGCCAGACAGACAGATTGTTTGCTAGCTAGCGGAGAGGACCACTGCTATCACCCGCAGCGATTTCCTCCACAGCATGGGGAGGAGGGATCGCGATACCATCGCTCATCCCCATACTATCTAGTGGTTTGCTGGCAGCAGACCGCTATTAGACAGCAAGATCTGATTTTGAAGCATGCTTAAAATCAGAATTGCCCGATGAACGAGCAGGGCAGTATTACACTGAAAAATGATCGCTAAAGAGCGTTCATGCGAATCAGCTGAAATATTGGTCAGTGTAATACAGCCTTAAGGGAAGAGTAAGGAAAGGAAAAATGAAAGTGGAAAGAAAGCAGGGGCGGTTTGGCCATAGACCCTACATGGAAATTTCTCGGTGGGCCGATGCGCCAGGAGGCCACCCAACTCCTTCCCTCTGCCGCTGACCAGGTACATAATGAGCTCTCAACAGTAATTAATGCTGTGAGAATCAGGAACTCATGTTCCCAGCCAGCGACCGCACATGTCCCCCTGAATTCAACCCGCAACTCACCTCCTAAGCCCCCTGCTCCATAGACAACTGGAGGAGGAAGACAGAAGATGGTAGCTATTGATGGCCACCGCAGAGCATTATATTGTTCTACACTGTATTATTTGGTTCTGCTGGGATGGCATTTTGCCCTATGGTATTGTTGACCCTGCCTACTTTTGTTGCCCCACCTTCTGTTAATTTGGACCTGCCTACAAAATAGGGCCACTTTAAAATCCCAGTCCGCCCCTGTAAGAAAGGAAAGTTTGCAGTAAGAAGGATGAAGAATCTACTTCCTATTACCTATATTTGAGGAAGATCTTTAAAATATTAAAAGGCCCCCAGGTCTCCTCTGCACAGGTCATTCTTGATCTGATCCATAAATTTGGATAGAGTTTATGCCAATATTTAAAGTGCTAAGGATGGCACTGTTACTGAGTGCTGAGAGTTTGGGGTAGTTTTTTAGTCTACAATGTGCCCTCATGCTACGTATGCAAATTTGGACAAGAAATTGGATTTGTTACAAATTACTTTGTCACAAATCGCTTTCCATTGTATAAAGCAGGTGCAATGACCGGGAATGGCAATTGTGCCGCCCCATCATTTAACCCTTCAGATGCCGCGTTCAACATCTGTGACTCACATATATAATATACAATAATAATACATACCTCATCCACTTACTCGCAGAGAGGCCACCCGCTCCCATCTTGATTGAAAAAAACCTGCCAAAGCACCTGTGGCAAGTGTGATGACGTCACCACACTATCGGCAAGCAAGTGGATGAGGGTATTTTTTAGCCAATATTTTAGGAAAAATTGATTCATTACCATTAGTGTTGAGCAAGCATGCTCGGCCAAACTCACTGTTCGGCCGAGCATGCCTACGCTCGGGTGCACTCGGTGTACGGCCGAACACCGAGTGTACTCGAGCGTAAAGCTTGAGTCCCCTAGACGGATCCGTCATGACCCCAATGCAAGTCAATTGGGACTGATCCATTTGGTGCGACACACTAGTAAACTGATCATTGACTTGCATTGGGGTCATGACGGATCCGTCCTTACCTTTCCCTGGCAGCTCCCTCCTTCCGTCCAGCAGATGGCACTGTGGAGGAGTTTGGGAGCTGCCAGGGAAGGTAAGTATGTCTGTGTCTGTGTGTTTTGTTTTTTTTTTTATATTGGGGCACTTGTGTAAACCAGGCACCAGTCCCATAGACTTCAATTATGCTCGGGTGCTCGGCCAGAGCACCCGAGCATACAAGCACCTTAGTGCTCGATCATCACTAATTACCATGAAGCTCGAGGAAATTCAGCTTAATGACAAATTACATTTTTCTGAAATTCGGATTGAAGTCCACTTCGGTTACTTCGATTCATTCAACACTATCCACAACGTACGGAACAGATCACCAGGAAAAACACACTTGCTCTCTTGATTTTCATAGAGTGTCCTCTTTTTTTGCAGACTGTGATCCGTTGTAGGAAACAACGAGCGCTCTTGTGCACTTTAGTCGTTCAGGGGGGCTGTTTCCTATAACCAGCAGAATTGCAAATACAGCTCTGGAATATAATACAGGCTGTAAATCAAAATCAGTGGAAGATAAGGAATACAGTGTATTTGAAAACAGGTTATGTATGAATTCTGTAAATGCGGACATACCTTTCCATCTCACGTTTTTTACTAGATGTATAAAATGATCCGCCTCTATCCTCAGCTTCCTCGTCATTATGCTTTTTTATCACCTTCATTTTTTTTTCAGTGCAGCCATATCAAGGTCTAAAACCTATTCACATCACACGGACTTTGTAGGATCACCATAATTCTTCTTCAAATTCTTCCTCAATAAAAGCAGTCCGGACTTAAAGGGGTTGTGTCATTTCATACATTGGTGGCATATCGCTAGGACATGCTCACAGTGTCTGATAGGTGCAGGTCCCAACTGTAGGACCCACACCTATCTTTAGAACGGAGCCCGTAAAGTGAAGAAGGGCGCACTGTTCTGTCAGCAACATGAACCCTAACAAACCAGACATAATGCCTGATTAAAGCTGATTAAAACCATACCTTTCTAACCCAGATCCATTAAGGAATAAAGGGTTTTGCCATAAATAGTATTCTACATTTTTTGAACCAGCACCTTGATCTGAATACTTTTGTAATTGCATGCAATTAAAAGTTTTGTATAGCCACCTAGTTATACAATAAACTGTAAAACTGTATCTGTATAGCGCCATCTGCTGTTTGTTCTTTACCTTATTTCTTGTCCATCTCCATTTGGTGGTCGCACATGCTCAGTTTAAAGAGGACCTTTCATGGTTTTACATTATAGTAGGTAAATACCTTTACTTGCAGGGCACCCCCCGCTGATGCTGCCACCTGCCCAGGTTTATCAAAATAGCGCTCCTGCGCCCTGCTGTGCCCCCCTGTATTTATCAGGGGGGGTTTCTCAATGGGCGTCTCCTTCTCCCTGGCTGTGGCGCGATCCAATCACATCGGAGAACGTCACAGCCAGGGATAAAAAAAACTCCCTGGCTGTGACGTTCTCCGATGTGATTGGATTGCAGCACAGCCAGGGAGAAGGAGACGCCCATTGAGAAACCCGGGCACCTCCTCCTCCCTGTACCGATGCTCAGTATTAGCATACTGAGCGCGAAAAATACAGGGGGGCAGAGCGGGGCACAGGAGCGCTATTTTGAAAAACCTGGGCGGGTGGCAGCATCAGCAAGTAAAGGTGCCCTGCAAGTAAAGGTATTTACCTACTATAATGTAAAACCATGAAAGGTCCTCTTTCAAACTTTAACTGTCACCAGCCATACCTTCTGTTAGAAACTTTGGCAATTACAGGGAAAGACCTATAGCAGTAACGACAGGCCCCATGAGAAAGGACACCACCTCTGGGATGCCTGCTTGAAATAAATCTAGTAGAGCAACTGGAGCAATGAATGAGGAGATCTCTGGATCCATGTGAGGTACAGGGCTGGTTCTAGCTTTGTTAGAAAGAGATTTTTATGTGCTATATAATGTATGATTTTTATTTTTTACATCAGTCATGGCATAACCCCATTTAAGGAGAATTCAGTATTACAAACAATTTGCAGTTAAGGGCTTAAGTGCACTTAGGGCATGCATTAACCACTCGGTGCACTCCTCAGCTCCTCCTTAGTATCTCTAACAAATTGAATGCCTGACCATGTCATTCAAGTGGAGGATGAAGTGTTTTGGAAAGCAAAGTTGAAGATTTAAGGAACACCTAGTGGTTAGGGTCTGCCCTTGGTGCACTGAAGCCCTAACTTGTACATTGTTTGAAAAACAGAATTCTCCTAATTGTCACAATGGATCAAGGGAAGGAAGGTATGGTTTTAATCACCTGGGCAGCCCTATCAGACATCATGCCTGGTTTTATAGGGTTGCTCCTGCCGACACATGGTCTTTTATGGGACCGTTTCACCATGAATCTTCCAGCAGCATGTTGTAGAGCAGGAGGAGCTGAGCAGATTAAAGGGGTTATCCAATTGTACAAATATTCCCAGTCCCCCCCACCCTTGCCCATGCCCCTCCTATAGATTATACTTACCCGGTCCTAAGCACCTGCATCCCTCCAGATCGCAGAACTGCTGACGCTGCATCTCCCCATCATGCGGATCAAAACATTT
This sequence comes from Rhinella marina, assembly GCA_900303285.1. NCBI lineage: Eukaryota > Metazoa > Chordata > Amphibia > Anura > Bufonidae > Rhinella > Rhinella marina. The sequence continues at coordinate 37,783 of ONZH01026770.1, forward strand.
GGCGATGGGGGGGACCTTCCAATAGTAGGCTGCAATGGTGACTAGCCTCCCTATCGGCACCCGCGAGATGCACCGCGGGTGCTGGGGACCAGGTAAGTATTGTCTACAGAGGGGCCGGAGCGTGGGGGAAGTATTTCTACTATTGGATAACCCCTTTAATATATTTACTTTTGGGAAAAGATTTGGTTAAACTTGTGATTTATACATTTAAATTCCTGCACATTCTAGTCTTTGAAGTCCAGGAGAAGGTCCTATCAGTGATTGACAGCCTTCCCTCTATGACTGTGTATACACAGATAGTTGTCAATCACTCATAGGACCGCCTCCTGGACTTCAAATTCAAAAATGAGCAGGAATTTCAATGTATAAATTGCAAGTTATACTAAATCTTTTCCCATAAAACTATATATCAATCTGCTCAGCTTCTCCTGCTCTATAACATAGTACCTGCAGCTCAGACACCGTATTCATCATGACTGGTTCCCTTTAACATCCGGTTCCTATAATAACTTCTATGGGTTTCTTATCTTGGTTATGTCAACTGTAAAGGCAGAATTACACTCATTAGAGGCTAAGCACAATTGAGTGGCTGACCCACGCCACCTAATCCTGACCTATGAGTGGGAGAAGGCTCAATGCTGAGGAACTGATGTCATTGCAGCACTTAATGGGGTATTAGTTCCAGCCGCATGCACTAAGGGCACCGTGGTCATCACACACTGACACGTTATTACTGATATTCTTGCTAATTATCGGTATCTGGAAACATACATAATTATCTCAGGAGGCTTCCGGAGAGCCTCAGAGGTTCAGCTGGAAACAATAAGATCCTATACAGTAAATGTCACTATGCTGCTTTTATGTGACTGATTCCACTCAAAATGTCATTTCTATCCGAAGCATTGGCATAAAACTAAATGAACAATTCTGTATAGATAGAAATTCTCTCTACAATTACAGTCCATGCGGAATATAATACAGGTGCAATGAGAGGCCGAGACTAAAGCTGGCCATACACATCAGATGAATGTTGGCAGGTATCGGCCATTTTGGCTGATCATCATTGAAAACCAAGAGCAAACAACCACTTGTGATGGCCAGCTGCAGGCTTATTTCTGCCAAATATGTCATTGGCCAGGTTGGAAAATCTTGGCTCTTGTCAGCCGAAACTACATGTGTATGCATGAGAGGCCAAATGTGTCTGATAATTTGCCATCATGCCCAAGAACAAGGGAGTATGTAGGGGGGATTGATCAAAACTTATGTAAAGGAAAATTGACTTCTCAATCAATCAAATTCCACCTTTAATTTTCAAACAAGCTCTGAAAAATGAAAGGTCGAATCTGATTCGTTGCTATGGGCGGCTAAGATTTCCTTTACTCCAGGTTTGATAAATCTCCTGCTCGGCTAGTTTAGTCTGGCACAATGGCAGATATTTATCAAGACTGGCACATTCTGCATCGGTCTTTATATGCCCTGCACTGCAGGTGATGAGATGAAGGCCTCATTGTAAGTTAGATGCCTCCTCCGGCAGTCCATGCATCTAAACAACTCAGAGCTGCCGTAGGTTTCTGGCTTAATTTGCTCCAGAAAACTGGCATGAATGAAGATGTGGTGTCTGGCCATGCCTCCTCCCCAGACTTGCCACACCCCATTTCTGAAAAGTAACAAGGGCAGCGTAAAAACGGCCCTTTGTAACTTTTTTTTTTTCTCATTTAAACGTGCGTGTTTGTGACTTTTTAACACCACTTTTCTGGTGATGGTATTTTTATCTTTCACTTCATGATCTATTACTTCATTATGGAGAAAAAATACTTTTAATCCATATGCAAATGAACAGTTAAGTCACTTGGAGCACTCTTGAATCTCCTGCTTTCACAGCCAACCAGGATTGGGCCACAGGATATGTCAGAGGAAGTACTGTCCTGACAGGACTGGGCGTATACACGTTCATGCAGAACTTCAGAGGTATTCATTAAAAAGGTGAAAAGTTAAGGGGTTCTCAGGGAATTAAGAAAATGAAAATACGTAAATATTACTTTATTATAAACATATTTCTAAATACCTTTCATTAGTTATAATGGCTTGTTTTATCTGGGGTGCAATGATTAGGAGAAACAAAATGGCCACCGTCATATTAGTACACACAGACAGACCGTGGTAATGTGGGGCTGTGGTAATGGAGACTGCATACAAGTGCTGCTGCTCATTAGCCATATCCCCACCTCCTCTCTGTACTTCATGTCTCCTCATGAACTCCATTACTACAGAGATTCAGCTGAAGATTTGATCAGATGTATTCAGGATCATAATCCCTGACAAGCAGAGCAGAGAGGAGGATGAGGCAGCTCTTTACCTCAGTGTTGTGAAGTAACTTGTCCTCCTGTGTGATTAGGACAGGTTTTGTGTGTACTAATAGGACGGCGGCCATTTTGTTTCCCTTAATAATTGCTCCCTAGACAAAACGAGCCATTATAACTAATGAAAGGTATTTGGGAATATATTTATAATGAAGTAATATTTAAAGGGGTATTCTGGTAACGTAACTTAATTTTTGAAAAACTGCATTAAGGCTGCAAGCTGTGACCCAACCAGAACCGGTAACTATACATATAACCAGAGCTTAATTTTACCTTACAATCCAATTGTTTAGCTCCTGTGTGAGCCTGCAACACACTGAGAGTATCATGGCTCCTGATCTTCCTTCACAGAACTACAATCCCCACAATGCCTAGCTTTCCTGCTGTGAGTTTGTGCTTGTTCATGAGTATTAATGATTACTGATTGGCTGCCTGATACCACAGCCTGGTCACACCCCCTCTACTCAGTAATCACCAGCACACTGACATTAGCTAGAGAACTGATAGCAACACACTGTGCATGCCTGACCTGACAAAGGCTCAGAACTACAGGTCGATGCCATGGTAACTTATGAGGAACACATTGGGCAACAGAGGAAGAAAAGTACTTTATAACTACTGAACGGTAAACATGTGAAATAGACATTATATTAGGTAATGATTGATGATGAATTAGTCTAAAACATAAGTTATATTTATGGTAACCGGAATACCCGTTTAAGTATTTTCATTTTCTTAATTCCCGGAGAACCCCTTCAATAGTGTTGGAAACAGCTTTACCCCTCTTGCAGGAAAACTACATATCCTTTACCATTTGACCCTGTTGTGCTGATCACTCCACATAGGTTTAATTGTTGAACTGTTATGTGATGTCATATTACCATATCTGCCAGAGGATGCCAATGCATATGGAATCCAACCCCCCATAAAAGTATCCCACATTCGAACTTTCTCTTTATCCTCTGCTTCCAGCAAATGTCATCTCAGGAGATCCTCCTCAGGCTTCCATTGTGAAAGGGCAAAGAAAGACATTGTGTCATTATTTGGAGATCTCATATAGTCAGCACTTTTCTCAAGTAAATTGTTAGGAAGGTTTAAGAGAACTCTCTCATGACTTTCAAACACTTTTAATCTAATCTATGAATATCACTCATATAATTGTTCCTTTTATACCTTCTGTAGATCCAAGGTTGTGTCCATCATAAATACAAAGTAAGCACATTTAGTAGAACATACACTATAAATGCAAACCATTCCAACAATTAATATACCTGCATTCTATATATTTTCTATCTTTTCCACCTCTTCCATAGCATAGTCTCAAGCAGGGTCTGTGTCTGTTTGTAGGCCTATTATTTCTCTGGGTGACCTGGGTGACCTTCTGTTGTGCAGTTTGCTATATATATACTCTACTCACAAAAAGTTAGGGATATTTGGCTTTTGGGTGAACTTTATTGAAAACTTAAAAAGTTCACACTACAGTAATATTATATCATAACAGTAGGGCATTTAAGTAGAAGCAGCAATGGTGATTTCCTCATCTCAATTTATTGAAACAAAAGCCAAAAGTAGCAGGTATACCCCACAAAAATATCAGTGCCTCAATAACCTGTCATGTGGCCTTGAGTATTAATTACAGCTTGACGATGACGTTTCCTGCTGTTCACAAGTCGACTTATTGTCTGCTGTGGCATGGCATCCCAGTCTTCCTGAAGTGTGGCCCTCAGGTCATTGAGGTTCTGGGGTACAGACTTACAAACCTCTACACGGCAACTCAGCTGATCCCATAGGTTTTCAATGGGATTCAGGTCTGGAGAAAGTGCAGGCCACCTCCATTTGAGGTACTTCTGTCTCCAGCAGCCGTTCCCTAATGATGCGACCTCGATAAGCTGGAACATTGTCGTCCATTAAGATGAAATTAGGCCTGTGTTGTTAATGCAGAGGCACAATGACTGGATTAATGAGGTTATTCAAGTAGTATGGGCTTATCCCTGTACCATTCACACAGTGTAGGGCAGTTCTGTATTGACTTGACACACCTGCACACACTGTAACACCACCACCACCACCAAAGGCTATTCTGATGACAACAGTGGCTGATGCATAGCGCTCTCCTTCACATCTCCAACATCATTGGTGGCCATCATTTCTGCTCAGCTTGAATCGACTCATCCAGTGTAGATGCTCCCTGGCCCATGCAAGACGGTGATGCCTGTGCCTGGTGGTGTGGTCAGGTACCCTTGCAGGTCGTCTCAATGGTTTACTTTACTTCACGGTTTACTTTACTGAATGCAAGCAAAACTGTGTTGTCTAGTCCAACAGTTATAGTGTTAATTCAGTTCCCCCTCTTTTTGTCATCCTATAACTACTGTGGTTGAAAAGGTGTCAGATAGAATAGAGTACCACATGACTGCAAGATCTGACTACACAGGATTTGTTTGTAGTCAGTAACCATGGAGACTCATAGGGCTGCTTAGAAACTGTACAAACAAAATGAACTACCTGCCATAGATGTACAATAAAGGAGTGATACAATGTTTTTGTGAGTATACTCATCCTTTATTAACAATAACAACACATAGTAATTAAAGGAAATCTGCATTAAAGAGCATCTATCAGCAGTTCTGTACTATGAAACTGGCTGCATGTGCACTTGGCAGCTGAAGACATCTATTTTGGTCCCATGATCATATGTGCCCACATTGCTGAGAAACATGCACTTGAAATATATGCAAATGAGCCTCTAGGAGCAACAGGGGCGTTGCCGTTATACTGTACCTAGAGGCTCTCCTCTTTCTGCAACTGCCGCACCCTCTCCACTTTGATTGACAGGGCCAGGTGTGATGATGTTTTCACTACCTGGCCCTGTCAAAGTGCAGAGGGTGGTGCAGTTAAAGAGAGAGCTGAGCCTCTAGGTGTAACGCCCCCGTTGCTCCTAGAGGCTCATTTGTATATGTGGAAACATCATTTTTCTCAGCAATGATGGGCACATATGAACATGGGACCAACACAGATGTCTTCAGCTGCCAAGTGCACATGTAACAGGTCAGCCAGTGTCATAGGTACAAATCTGCTGACAGATGTCCTTTAAAGGGGTGGTCCTAGAATGAACACTTATCTACAGGTTAAGTAATAAGTGTCTGATCATTCAGGTACCACTGAAAGGATCCCCACTAGCTGTGAGAACAGGGATCCTATTTAAACAGAGCATCAGCCTTGCATGTGTGCCTGACCCTCCATTCAATCACACAATGTGGGACCCCTATTCTTGTGGTCTGAGGAGCTCCCAGTGGTGGGACCAGAGCAATCACTTACAGTATCACCTATCCTTTTTATAGTTGGTAACATCGCTAAATGTTAATTCTGGAACAACCCACTTCTAATTCATTTATTTGGATAATTAATTTGTGGCTCTAAGAGCCTCCAAGGGACCATACACCTCAGCTTCCCTAATATTTCACTTAATACAACAGAGGGAAAGTAGACACAGATCAATAACTGGGTAATTGCTAAGTATGGCGGTATGATGAAACATCAACTCTCAATGATTGAATTTAGAGAGGAATCACATCTACTGTATGTAGACATTCAAGGACAGATGGGCACACTGACTTCCCAATATACCATAGTGTTAGTCTCTCTTCATCTCTGGCTGCTTACAGAGTAATTTTCAGTCTACTGGTGGCCTTTCATCCGGTTGTAGTTTAGGTTTCTCTTCCTATGAACCCCTTTTACTAGATTATAGAGTTTTGTTGTTCCTATTGGATAAGCTGATTTGTCTTACTGACATTCCTTAAAGAGGTTATCCCATGAATAATGTAAAAAATTAAAATCAGACATCATGCAGCCCATGACAATGCTTTTCTAATAAAGCTAGAACCAGCCCAGTACCTCACATGGATCCAGAGATCTCCACATTCATTGCTCTGATAGATTTAAATCAAGCTGAAAGCTCAAGGGGAGTGTCTTTTCTGCTGCAGCTAAGGGGGCGTGTCCATGCTCTCCCTATCACAGCTCAGGAGGCGTGTCCATGCTCTCCTTATCACAGCTCAGGCGGCAGTTGAAGGATGAAACTGAGCATGTGCGCCGTTCTCAGTCAGCAGGTCAAAGAAATAAGAAATTAAGTGGCAGTATAAAGATACATTTTACTGAATAACTCAGTAGCTAAACTAAATATTTCATTACATGCAATTACAAAAATATTCAGATCCAGGTGCTGCTTTAAAAACTGTAGAATATTTTTCGGAGGACAACCCCTTTAAAGGGGTTTTCTGGGATTTTAATATTGATGACCTATGCTCAGGATAGGTCATCAGTATCAGATCGGCAGTGGTCCGACTACCAGCACCACCACCACCGATTAGCTGGTTGAAGAGAAGGCCATGCTCCATGCAAGCACAGCTTTCCCTTCATTGTTTACCTGCCTGCCATCGACATTGCAGAGGTGAGTAGGTGCAACTACAAGAAGCCTCCCATTTACTTCTATGGGATGGCTCTGTAGTTTACACTTGGAAGGAGCCATTCCATTGAAGTGAATAGGACTGCTTGTAATTACACCTGCTTGCCACTGCGATGTTGACGGCCAGCAGGTAAACAATGAAGGGAAGACTGGACTCGTATGGACCGCTGCTTTCTCTTCAAACAGCTGATCGGCAGGGGTACCGGGTGTTGGATCCCCGCTGATCTGATATCGATGACCTATCCTGAGGCCAGGTCATCAATATTAAAATTCTGGAAGACCCCTTTAACTGTGACTAAATACAGGATTACTAACACTTATTTGAAACTAATTGATTTGACCGCTGGTGGAAGCCATCTTCAAATGCACCGACTTTCCGAGGTATGTTTTTATGTAACTTTTTATGTATATGCAGTTCCCCAGAGCATGGGGTATTCCCAAATTGTTATACATCTGAGTGGTGTTCATTCTGCAGCAGGTACAGGTATTCCTGCAAGCCCCGTTCAGATGACTAAGGATTCTGAAGCCAAAGGTAAGGGGTTAAACCATAGTAGAAAACAAATGTATGGTCAGAACAGGGAAGAATTCAGGAACAAGGATACATGGGCCCCTCTACTACAGTATAGAAGAATGTACCAGCAGGGCCGTATTTAGGGTTCATGCTGCCCTAGGCACTCTCTGTGATGATGCCCCCCCCCCCAACGTGACCAATTCCCCCACGCCCCCAAATAGTAGCATAGTAGCCTCTCCTTAGAACCCCCCACCCCATAGTAGCCTCGTTACCCCCACCCCCCATAGTAGCCTCTTCTCACCCCCCCACCTCATAGTAGCCTCCCCTTGTTACCCCACCCCCCATAGTAGCCTCCTCCCCCCCACAGTAGCATAGTATTCTCTCCTCAGTAGCCCCCCAACCCCATAGTAGCCTTGTTACCCCACCCCCCATAGTAGCCTCCTCCTGGACTTATTACAGTGACCTATCCTCCCCCCCCCAACCCCTGGATACTGAAAATGGTCCTCTGCCAAGCCAATTAACCCCCGCCCAACTACCCCACCATCCCCATACACTCAACTACCCTCAGTCTGTACCCCCCCCCCACCTGCCGCTGGTGCACCTAGCTTTTCTGATGCCCAAGGCAAATATTGAAACACCCCCCATGCCAAATTCTCAACCTAATCCCTTCCCTCCAGTCCTACTGTTAAAGGGGTTGTCCTCTTTTTACTACTAATGACCTATCCTCACGATAGGTCATCAATATCAGATCGGCTGGGGTCCTCCGGCACCCTGACGATCAGCTGTTTGAAGAGAGAGCAGAGCTCATATAAGAGCTGCTTTCTCTACTCTGTTCACTTGCTCGCCATAGAATTTGCAGTGAAGAGCAGTAAACAGAGCAGAGAAAGCAGAGAAGGCAGCGCTCGTACAAAAAAAAAAAGACAACCCCTTTAAAGACAGACTTGGAAAACATTTCATAGAGCACTACAGAGCATACAGGGTCATACAGCGCCACATATGTACATCTTACATCCAGTGACTTCTCTTCTCTGATGTAGACGTTCTCTTTCCTCTTCTTCTGTCAGACCAGACAGCCATGGTGACTTCTTTCAGCTGTGCCTCGTCTCTGAAGAGTTCAACAAACAGACATCTTACTTTCCTACTTTTCCATCATCCTCTCACCTTCTCCACATCTCACCCTGCCCACCCCCCATACAATACTACAGAAACAGCCCCCCTGAAAATACTGGCACCACACAGAAAAACAGTACACCCCTTACCTTTCAGATCAGATCCCCATATCAAACCCCAGATGAGACCCCCCCATCTACAGACCCCCATTAGACTTCCAAACTCCCATATCTGACCCTCATTAGACCTCCAAAGCCCCAATCAGCCCCTCATTAGACCACCAGACCCCCTATCAGATCCTCATTAGACCCCCAGACCCCCTATCAGATCCTCATTAGACCCCCAGACCCCCTATCAGATCCTCATTAGACCCCCAGACCCCTATCAGACCCCCATTAGACCTCCAGACCCCCTATCAGACCCTCATTAGACCCCCAGACACTCAATCAGACCCCCCCATTAGACCCCCAGACCCCCAATCAGACCTCCAGACCCTCAATCAGACCCCTCTAGACCCCCAGTCAGACCCTTCAGGCCCCTAATCAGACCTCCTTCAGACCCCTAATTAGATTCCCAATCATACCCCCCCTCCTTCTGGCCCCATATCATACTCTTGTGGCCCCCATATAGAACTCTTCTTCTGGGGCCCATGTCAGACCCCCCCCTAACTTCTGGCCCCATGTCAGAACCCCTTTTCTGGCCCCCATTTTAGACCCCCCTTTCTGGTTCCCATTTCTGTCCCACCATTTCAGACCCCCCCATTCTGTCCCACCATTTCAGACCCCCCATTCTGTCCCACCATTTCAGATCCCCCCATTCTGTCCCACCATTTCAGATCCCCCCCCATTGTGTCCCACCATTTCAGACCCCCCCCATTGTGTCCCACCATTTCAGACCCCCCCATTGTGTCCCACCATTTCAGACCCCCCCCCATTCTGTCCCACCATTTCAGACCCCCCCCCATTCTGTCCCAACATTTCAGACCCCTCCCATTCTGTCCCACCATTTCAGACCCCCCATTCTGTCCCACCATTTTAGACCCCCCCCCATTCTGTCCCACAATTTCAGATCCCCCCATTCTGTCCACCATTTCAGATTCCCCCCATTCTGTCCTCACCTTTTCAGATTCCCCCCATTCTGTCCCCACCATTTCAGATCCCCCCATTCTGTCCCACCTTTTCAGATCCCCCCCCCCATTCTGTCCCCACCTTTTCAGATCCCCCTCCCATTCTGTCCCCACCTTTTCAGATCCCCCCCCCCATTCTGTCCCCACCTTTTCAGATCCCCCCCCCATTCTGTTACCACCTTTTAAGATCCCTTTTTGGCCCCCACTTCAGACCTCAGATCAGACAAGAAAAAAAAACTAAACTTACCTCCGGTCCTGGCTGTGTCCCCGCTCTCTCCTCTTCCAGGGGCCCGCGCTGAAGTCACCTGACCTCCTGCAGCATCAGGTCAGAGGGCGCTCTGTACGTCCTGACGCTGCAGGCAGTCAGGACACAGCAGCGCCGGCCTCAGGAAGAGCAAGCAGGAGGAGGGGTAAGTACTGTACAGCGCTACCAGCGCTTCACTCCCCCTCCTCCTGCAGGCTAGTGAGCGCTTCCATTATGGAAGCGCTCGTTAGTATTCCCTTTATAAGATGCACTGCATCTTATAAAGGGAAAGGTTTAGCACCGGCATGGTCGCCGATACCCCGCGCCACCCGACACCAACACCCTAGCACACACCCCCCCCTGCGGAAATTAAAAAAATATATATATATAAATTCCAGGATGTTTTTTTTTGTTTTTTTTTTTAAATCGTTATATACTCCTGGAGGGGTGCCGCCCCCCGCAACCTGCCGCCCTAGGCACCGTGCCCCCAGTGCCTAGTTGTTAATACGGCCCTGTGTACCAGTATTATAAATGGCAATAATACATGGAGGCGTGATGTCACAGATTCTGTACTAGGTTCAAGGAGCTTCAAGTCCTCGCTGTTTGACTGTAATGATTATCTATAAGTAACTAGTGGGTTGTTTTCATCAATCATGTGGTTGTGATAAATTATATAACCTCTGAAAATATCCGTAGGGGGCCATAAATGATTTAAAATGAACGTCACTATTCAGATAATATGATAAAGTCCCTACGAAGGAGAGAAGTGATGAAGGACTCTCGGTAGCAGCCAGCCCTGTGTGCTCCTCATTCGTAAATGGTGACGTTTTTTAAAAAATTACACTGTGACCCCAATCTGCTATACAGAGGTGGCTTCCACCGTAGGTGATCATCTGTATTTACTGATTGACATCATTGCATTTCCATAGAGATGTTTGGATAATGAGTTTCTTTGTACAAAGTGAGATTCTATCGATCTACATTTTACCAATTTCCTCTCGTGTACCAACCATTGTGCGGCTGGCTGATTTACTGCAGACTGGAGATCGCCTGACCCACTGCTGCTGGGGTTATTTAGCAGCGAGGGGCTGTCACATGCCAGCGAGAAATACTGCAATACATATTTTATGTTTCTCTTCTTTAATTTTTGTGGAAATTCAGACAGGCAGAAGGCTCAGGTCTCTGACATTCAATACTCTTGACAACACTGTCAACAGCAAAGTGGATAGTACTCCTGCCAAAGATTACTCCAGCTTACCTAAAGTCTAATTTCTGCCAAATTAACAGTAGGAACCCTGAAGCTGACTGGCATTGGAGCATAAAGAACAGTTTACCTTAGTAAGATTAAATTGGGCCCCCCAGGTGTTATCCCATGACTAATGTAAAAAATGAAAATAATATAGTACTTGACAACTCTTTCTACTCTTTCTTCTCATGTACTCTTTCTAACAAAGCTAGAACCAGCCCTGTACCTCACATGGATCCAGAGATTTCCTAATTCATTGCTCTGCTAGATTTATATCAAACTGACAGCTCAAGGGGAGTGTTTTTCCTGCTGCAGCTCAGGAGGCGTGTCTCAGCTCTCCCTATCACAGCTCAGGAGGTGTGTCTCAGCTCTCCCTATCACAGCTCAGAAGGCGTGTCTCAGCTCTCCCTATCACAGCTAAGGAGGCAGTTGAAGGATGACACTGAGCATGTGCGGCCTTCTCAGTGAACAGGACAAGAAAATAAGTAAAAAACAAACAGCAGGTGGCGCTATACAGATACATTTTATTGAATAACTCAATGACTATACTAAATTTTTAATTACATGCAATTACAAAAGTGTTCAGATCCAGGTGCTGGTTTGAAAACTGTAAAATATTTTTTGTGGGAAAACCCCTTTAAGATCTGTAGGGATCTGTCCTCGCAGTACAGTTGGTAATGACAGATTTTCACTGAGACAGCGGTTTCAAAGTCCAAACTGTGCTTTATTTGGTCACTTCGGCATAACAGAGTAGAATCCAAGTTATAGCGTCACTTAGTGTGTTGAAGTTATAGCACCAGCATAACATAAAACAAGATAAATACCTGCCCGTCTGGGATCTACGTAATACACAGGTGGTTCCTGTCTCACCTATAGAGTCCTGTTCTCACCAGGGAAGATCAGGCTTCATTCAGCCTCACGGTCAGCCAGTCACCAAGCTGTAACCACACAGGTCAGTTCTCCAGGCTTCATTCCCTCAGACTGGCATTCTGAGGTCTGCTTTATTCCCCCAGTGATGATCCCTACAGGCCTCACCTGAGATTACCTTGGGCTAGGGGACAAAACTGAAATTGAGGGGTTTGGACTGGAAAATCCCACTACCAAACCTATCTCCCCTTCCAAAGAAATCCAGCCCATATAAACTTAAACAAAGACCACTTGCAGACTATGCTCTGCTGAAGCAAATGCATCTTTATGGATTTCAGCTATCCCACCCAGCTAAGGAACCTGGGTGATATATACAATCCCTCCAATACTTTCCCATACACATTACCACAGGTGCTGAGTTTTGCCATCCAGGACACTCTTTCATGACCCCTTTGCTTGCTTGGAAGTAATGCAGCTCCTCAAAAGCAATGGGCGGCCATTAGGGTACTCACTCCTATATTTAGAGGTTGGTTGATCAGGAAAGATCTATACCAGGGGTCAGCAACCTCCGCCACTCCAGCTATTTGGAAATTACAACTCCCAGCATGCACAATTGCTTAGCTATTCTCGCAACACCGACAAAAGTATAAGGAGCACACTGGGAGTTGTAGCTTCAAAACAGCCTGAGTGCCAGAGGTTGATCTAGACCCAGAATAGGTCATTAATATCAGATTGGCAGAGGTTTGACCCCTGGCACCCCCGATAATCAGCTACAGGAAGGAGTAACAGTGCTTGAGAGTGTGGAGCTTTTGCTTCAAAATTACCTGCCCGTCATCTTGCTTGTAGCTGTGGTACAAGGTAATTGCAACTGTGTAATTATGTCCCGTTTCAGCAACAGGTAATTTTAAAACAGAAGTAGCGCTGGCACAAGCGCCGCAACCCCTTCAAACAGTTGATTGGAACCTCGCCAATCTGATATTTATTACTTATCTTGAGAATGGGTCATCAATATATTTGTACTGTACAACCCTTTTAAAGAGGACCTCCCACCACTCCTGACATGGCTGTGTTAATAGCTTCATGCATTCCCCATGTAATAACTATTCTGTAGCATCTATTCTTATGGCTCTGTGTTGAGCTATTCTTTTATTATTTCTACTAGTAGTTATGAATGAATTGCTAGCAGTCTGCAGTAAGGGCACAGAGGGGAGGTAATCAGTTGGGGGTGTGTACCTGCACAGACTCACTGTATCCAATCAGTGCTGCCATTTTCAGATTGTGCAGGTACACACCCCCAACTGGTTACTTCCCCTCTGTACCCTTACTGCAGACTGCTAGCAATTCATTCATAACTTCTAGTAGAAATAATAAAGGAATGGCACAACATACAGACATAAGAATAGATGCTCCAGAATTGTTATTACATGGGGAATGCATGAAGCTATTAACACAGCCATGTCAGGAGTGGTGGCAGGTCCTCTTTAACGAGTGAGAATTATTCCAGCTCTGGCATATCGTTACCATAAAGTGAATGCGTCACCAAAATGTTATCTACCAGATAGCAGCACATCTCCTTTTTTTCTAATCTGTTTTTATTTCCTGATTGCAGATTTATTTATTCTATTTCCTGAACATGATTAGGGAGGAGGGGCATTTTGCCTGAGCTGTTCTTAGCATTTAGAAAGCATTAAGACACAATGGTTAGGAGGGAACCTCGGTGACTTCAATGGGAGCGTTTTCTAGGCATGATCTGTGACCTGTGCAGAGGTCATTGTACAGGAACGGAATAGATAAACTGTAACAATTACTTATTGTGAATGGTGGATCCTGTCTTATCTGTACACAGAGATGATATCATTACAGGCCGGAGTAGAATGACAGATAAGCAGATAACTACAGTAAAGTGATCTGTACAGACCAAGAAGTGGCGCATATTATTAGGCTTTGTGGCCAGTGTGAAAACTGTAGGATGTTATGGTTTTTGTTTAATTATAGATAGTGACATGGAAATTAAAAATAACCACCAAAATTCTTTAAAAACATGTTAAACATAAAAATGTGTTTCAAACAATAAGTCATTTTCTGATGACACATTCCCTTCAAGACATTGGACTTGAAAAGTATTGATGTCTTTGACTTCTGCTGTAAGTGAAAACTGCTAGTACTTTGGATGGCAATGATAATAGTGGATCCTTGGCCATACATCATATGAGAAGAAAAGATGACCAGATAAAATTGTTTTATTCTTCTGGAAGTATTACGAGAAGATTACGAGAAGATCCATCAGAATTAGATTTATTAAGACTCCAAATGGATATCTCAGAATGTACCCCTGACAATCCATTCATCCCAATTCCTCCGATAGCTACTGTAAGAAAAAAAAATAGCAGTTCAGCACAGGAATTCATAATACCTATAGCCCATGACATACCGACAACAATTCAATCAAATTTGCAGAATATGAAAATTAATACATTTGTAATTCATATACAGCAATCCTCTACATGAACATGCAGATAGCAAGCTAAATAGAAATCATCCATCCTATCTGTAATACCTCAAAATGGTATTACAATTTCTTTACTCTGCTACTGCCTCCCACAATGTCATCTATGTATTTATTCAAGGTCCTTTGTCACTGTGCATTGCTAATATTGCTCTGAAACTGTTATGTCCACCTAATGTTCCTGGTTGTCCAGCAGATGGTGGTGTGTATCTGGCAGAGAGAGAGAGATCCTTAGAATGGAACTTATCATTCCATTCTCCCCCTTTTGGGCAGACGTGGGCCTGTTCTGTTTCCTACCAAAGGGGTTGCAGTTCTAGTTTATGGCAGTCTAGTCTAGACAATGAAGCTGAAAAGATGTGCCAAGATGTAGCAGCAAGGGGAAAGGGAAGCAGCTTATAGAGCACCCAGACTCCTTGCAGATTTACCCACAGTGTGTCACGAGGGGATCAACAGCCAAAGGCACCCCACTCCAGAGATACTAGAACAGTTCTAAAGTCCAGCTGCCAGAATAGAGCAGAGTTTAGTACAGCAGAAAGAGAAAGAAAAGTACCCAAGTTCGCCTGCCAGTTTATGCAAAAGCCTGCTGGAATCAGAAAGCCTGAATATTGTCTGGATACAAGTTGATGCAAGTAAAGTTGTTGAACTTTATGAAAGTCTGAACTTGACTTATTTTCCATCTCCACCATTACTTATCCCCTTTATTGCTTCGGAGCCAAGTCTTGGGGAGTGACAGTATCCAGGTAGGAGCACCGTGACACACACAGAGACTGTTAAGGCCTTACTGGACCACTCAGCATTCTTATAGACCTGGGACATGATCGGCCCTGGGGGGGGGCTGCACTTTGCATATTCATCAGTGTTAAGCAAATCGAAGTTCACAAAGTGGACTTCAATCCGAATTTCAGGATAAAATCGATTCACCGCAAAGCTGAATTTCCTTGAGCTTCATAGTAGCGAATCAATTTAACCTGAAATAGTGTAAAAATAAAAAAAAATCATACTTACCTGATCCATTTGTTCACGCGGGTCCAGCCACCACCATCTTGCTTGAAAATCTCACACAAAATCCCATGTGCAGTGACTTATGATGTCACCACTCTGGCCGACATGATGACGCCATCACAGGCCACTCAAGATTTTGTGCCAGATGTTCAAGCAAGATGACGGCGGTTGGCCTGTCGCGAGCAAATGGATCAGGTAAGTATGATTTTTTTTCTTTTTTTTTACACAATTTCGGGATGAATTCCACTTGCCAGGAAGCCAAATTTACTCATGCTTCGTGGTAGCAAGTCTATTTAACCTGAAATAGTGTAAAAATAAAAGAAATTATACTTACCTGATCCATTTGTTTGTGACGGGACAGTAGCCGCTATCTTACTTGAAGATCTCGCACAAAACCCAGTGAGTGGTGACGTATGATGTTGCAAAAAAATGGATCAGGTAAGTATGATTTATTTATTTTTAATTTTACATTCTGTTATTTATATCAGATGCTGCGACCAGCAGTAGTTCATACAGTAGTTTATTTCCTTTAGGCCTCATGCACACGGAGGTTGTGCAGCCGTTCCATGCATTGGGGACTGCAATTTGCCGTCCCCAATGCACGGGCAACTTCCGTGCGGCTACTGCGACGGATCCAGACCCATTCAACTGGAATGGGTCTGTGATCCGTTCACACCGTAAAAAAATAGAATATGTTTTATTTTTTTGCTGTGCGGAGGCACGGACAGAAACACCACGAAAGCTCTCCGTAGTGCTTCCGTGGGTTTCCGAGCCGTGCCTCCGTTCTGCACCGGACCGCATCTCCTGGACACGGTCATGTGTATGAGGCCTTACATGGTGAATTTATATTGCTGCCTTTTGTCAGCCAGGACTGGATTTGCAGACACTTACAGTATGTGGCTGGTAGTGTTATGTGGACACAAGGTAATCAAAAGAAAAAATCCCAATATTTCCCTTATGTGCGGACTGCACTCCAACTCGGTGCCGTATACCAAGGAAATGTAAGAGAAAAAGGAAACTAAGAAAATAAAGTATCTTTTATTTCACAACATTAAAATTTGCCGGTACAAGATGCACATCTTCAAGAGCCAAGGCAACTGGCGCCAGTGGATTGTAAAGTTGTGAAATAAAGGCTACATGTTTCTTCTGAACCTTTTCCTGTTATTTTCTTTAGTATTATCATGCCTCCCAACTCTTGAAAATTAGGTACCTTGGCCCTTCTGGGACCGCATGAAAGCGAATGACCTTCAGGACTCTCTCGACACATCCGGGACGGTTAAGAAGTATGGTACTGTATTATATGGAGGTCACTCACATACTTACCGCATCACATCCTAGTGCTGTATTCTCCTGGTCTCTTCAGCTGCACAGTCCTATTGCCATTTGATCTTTATTCAGCTCCACTGTTCCTCCCATGCTACGTACTTGGGTTCTGCTGTGCTACCAAATCCAACAATTGCTGCTATGTAAGAATTAGGGGGGTTCACATCACCGTTATGGATTCCGTTTTTGTTTTCCTTGTTCAATGTTTTTATTGAAAGTTTTATAGAATGATATTAACAAACAATAATATGATCGAGACATATAAAGAAGTTGACATAGTTCACATCAAGATATCGCGTACAGGTAGTATTCTGCACAATTGAATCTATAATGTCATTAATTAAAGCATATTCTTATATCAGGCAATATCATCGCTTTGGATGGGACAAATATTGAGTTTGTATAAAGTCAATCCTTCCGTAACTTTATAGAAGAGGTGAATTGACATCAAAAAAAGGAGAAAAAAAAATAAAAATAAAATAAAATTAGGGTTATAGAACAATGGGATTTAAATAATACAGAGTAACAAGGGTCCAGTCTGATTTCAATCTTGAACATCTTCGTTTGGGTGTTGACTATTGTTTTTCTCCACCATATTTAGATTCTTAAATGAGAACATCATTTGGTTATATTGGGTGATTTAGTTGTCCATTAACTTTGAGGACGCCCAAACCTCCCACTGGTTTGTGAATTTGTGTAAGCGTTGGTTACTTCTCGCTGCCATTTGTTCAAATTTATAGTTCATATTAACCTTCTTAATGATGGTGGAAATGTCCGGAGGTAAGTCGGATTTCCATTTGGCTGCAATAGCTTGTATAGTCGAGGTTAGGATATGGTGGCATACGGTCCTATGTTTACTGTTGAGTAAGTCTATATCTAATCTCAATAAATAAGATTCTGGACTGAATGGAATTATCATCCCTAGTTGGTCCAGAATTCGGGACTTCACTGCTAGCCAAAATTGGGAAATCATAGGGCATTCCCAGAAAATATGTATTAATGTCCCTATACCATCACACCGTCTCCAACATTTATTTGACGCTTCATTGAATATTTTTGCTAACCTGTAGGGCGTTAGGTACCAGCGAAAGATTAGTTTAGCATAACTTTCATAGTGATCTGCACATAATGAGCTTTTAAGCGCTGATGTATACAATTTGCGCCATTTAGCTGTGGAGATTGTTATGTTTAGGTCTCTTTCCCATCTGGATATGTGGTTCCTATGGGATTCTAAGTAATCTTCAGTGAGGTGGGAGTATATCAGTTTTAAGCCTTTTTGCTTCATTTGGCAAGATGTATTATTTAATTCCACACGTATTAATGGAGGAATTTTGGGGAAAGTAAGTTTATTGTTGTTCAAGATTGTTCGTATTTGCAGGTAAATATATAGATCTGATTTAGGGAGATTAAATAGTTCACTCAGTTTAAGAAAGTTATGGAGTACATTGTCCTGATATAATTGTTGGATATAATGAATACCTTTTTCTTTCCAAGTATTCAGGGATATATCTGGTAGAAGAGGTTCTAATACTTGTATGGGTATCAATAAATCCTTCAATACTGTAAAGTTTTGACATATATTTTGGAATTGTCTCCATGCAGTAATTGTGTCCTTTATAATTAGGGAGACAGAAGCGTCTATTGGGAGCCCTAGTACATTGGCTAATAGAAGATCTTTAACTTGGTTGTTTTTATATGTGCTGTTCTCTAAGTCTGCCCATAATTTGTCTGAGGATGTTTTCCACCATTCTATAGTTGGATAGATAATACTAGCCATATGATAGGCTGACAAATCTGGTATTCCCATGCCTCCAGAATTTTTATTTCTGTTCAATATATTCATTGCTATCCTAGGTTTTTTGTTATCCCATATGTAATTGTTTAATTGGGATTGTAGCTTCTGTAATATGTGCTTTGTGATTTTTAAGGGGATTGTCCTGAACATGTATAATATTTTTGGGAGCACAAACATTTTATACAAGTTGATTCTTCCCCACCAGGAGGTCTCATGTTTATTAAGGTTATCAATGTCTTTTTGCAGCTGATTATATAGGGGTATATAATTGTGTTTAATTAAGATCTCTAATGAGGCAGTAATTTTAATCCCTAAATAAGGTATGGAATCTCTACTCCAAACGTATGGGAAGGTGGCCTGGAGTATGAGCTTATCAGTAGCAGGAATGTTCATATCAAGTATTAATGATTCAGCATCATTTACCTTGTAATAGGATGTGTTACCAAACTCTTTAATTAATCCTTGGATTTTTGTCAATGATTTCCTTGGGTCAGATGTGCATATAAGTATATCGTCTGCAAATAGGCTGAGTTTATGGGTAGTGTTGTGTATCTGAATTCCTCTTATGCCATCGTTGTCTCTTATTGAAGCTGCAAAGGGTTCCAATGAGAGGATGAATAGAATTGGGGAAAGTGGGCAGCCCTGTCGAGTACCGTTAGTTAAGTCGAAGGTTGAAGAAATACATCCGTTAGTTAATATTCTTGCTGATGGGTTATGATACAATGCCTTAATCGCTGTTGTTATATTACCCATAAAGCCAAATTTTTCTAGAGTAGCAAACATGTATTTCCAATGAAGTCTGTCAAACGCTTTTTCTGCGTCGAGGGATAAAAGTATAGAGGGTATTTTTTCCTTTTGTATATGGTGGATAATATTTAATATTCTTCTTGTGCCATCTGAGGCTTGTCTGCCTGACACAAAGCCTACTTGGTCTGACTTGATAAGTATGGGGATAATGTTAGAGAGTCTATTTGCTATGATTTTGGCGAATATTTTGATATCAGTATTAATGAGAGAGATAGGTCGGTAGTTATTCACTATTGATGGGTCTTTCCCTGGTTTTGGGATAGTTATAATTATTGCTTGTGACATTTCTTTAGGGAATGATCCTTCCGTAAAAGCAAGATTAAAGACATCTTTGAGGGGCGAGATTAATAGATTCGAATATAGTTGATAGTACTCATTTGAAAATCCATCGGGACCGGGAGACTTTTTATGTTTTAGTTCTTGTATCGTTTTAAGTATTTCCTGTGACTCGATAGGTGTATTTAAGGTCTGGAGTGTTCTTTCCGTGAGTTTTGGGAGTTTTATTTTCTCTAAGAATGCTCTAATGTCCTGTAAAGTGGGCTGGTGAGTTTCAGGATCTCTTTTTATATTGTACAGTTGTTCATAGTATTCTTTGAAGCGGTTAGCTATTTGTTTAGAAGTATATAGGTTTGCTTTATTATATTTGTCTTGAAGAAACGCTATTTTGGATTTTATTCTTCGCTGTTTCACTCTATTGGCCATGAGAATGGAGGCTTTATTGTTTTGGGAGTAGAATGTTTGTTTCAATCTAGTCAGATTATGTTCGTATTTGTCTAGAAGTATGACTCGTATTTCTTCCCTCAATTTAAGTGTTATATTTTTTGTGTACTCATTTGGATTTTCTTTATGTGCTTTTTCTGCTTTAGTTAAAGCCAAAAATTTGTCTTCTAGTTGTTTCTTTTTTTGTTTTTTGTAATGTGATGCGTATTTAATTATCATACCTCTTATGAACGCTTTGTGGGTATTCCAAAGTGTGAATTTATTGATGTCAGGGGTATCGTTGATATTAAAGAATTCTACTAGATCTTTATGTAATTTATCTTTGATTGATGGCTCTGATATAAGATAATTATTTATTCTCCACAGAGTTTCATAATGTGAGTTATTTTGTTCTACGAGGACTGTAATTAGTGGGGCATGGTCTGACCATATTATGTTGCCCATCTTCGAATCTTTAATCAAGGGTATGGAGTTCTCGTCAGCTAAGCAATAATCTATTCTAGAATAGCTATTGTGTACCAGAGAAAAAAACGTGTAATCGTATTCATTTGCATGGAAGCATCTCCAAGTGTCATACAGATTATTTTCGTTAAGCCACCGTTTAAGAGTTCGGGAAGGCTTCTTGGATTTATTAGTTGTGTCATAAAGTGGGTCTGAAATCATGTTTAGATCTCCAAACATGATTAGGTGACCTTGTTTTATTTTATTTATTCTTTTGATTGATTTGTTCAAAAAACGTATTTGTCTTTTGTTTGGGGAGTAAATATTACACAAAGTATAGTATATATTATTCAGTTTACATATTAATACAAGTAGCCTTCCCTGGGTATCATTATATGTTAAAATTTCTTCAAACGTTAAAGAATTGCTTATCGCTATTGTAACTCCTGCTTTCTTTGAGTTGGCACATGAGTGATAGATATGCGGAAAGTCCTTATGTTTAAATCTTGTGGTATCCTCATGTAGTAGGTGTGTTTCCTGGACGCAGAC
Organism: Rhinella marina; assembly: GCA_900303285.1. Classification (NCBI taxonomy): domain Eukaryota; kingdom Metazoa; phylum Chordata; class Amphibia; order Anura; family Bufonidae; genus Rhinella; species Rhinella marina. Next base: position 58,849 of record ONZH01026770.1, read on the forward strand.
TATGTCTACATTGTGAGTTTTTGCTTCTTTCCATAAAGACGATCTCTTAAATGGATGGTTCAAGCCTTTGGCATTTATAGAGATGGTCTTAATAGTCATTGTAGTGGATATTCAAATGCTTACATTGTCGATGTCTTCTCTTTGACTTCCTAATCATGTCGTTGAAGATGTTGTGGGTTGGTGGCTGTTGATATCTGTTGTATGAAGGTGGAAGGGAACTTTTCCTCTTGTTGCTTTCTTTTGTAGTGACTGTAAGACTGGACCTAAGAAAAACAGGGAAACATACAAAATAGAACATACAAAACTTGTCCACTAAAGTGGAAACATGACAGAGAGCGATCAACATGGATCGGTTACGTTTGGGGGTAGATACTCTTCACACACTGTGCCTCTAGTGTTTTAAAGAGAGTTCTGTTTGCTGTTGAATAGTGACTTCACTTGTTGTTTATAGCTGGGTTCCATTCTTCAGGAATAATGGGTGCTTCTCTTTGGTTATTCTGGGCTGCCATCGATGATGTATCCAGTTGCCAATTTTCAAGTATTTTCCGGCCTTGTTCTATTGTATGAATTATATGCAGAACGCCCTCTTTGTATATCAGTAGTTTCGTAGGGAAACCCCATTTGTATGGGATATTATTTTCTCTCAGGCAAGATGTGACCGGTTGGAGTTTCTTTCTTTCAAGAATGGTTGTTTGGGAGAGATCAGTAAATAGGAGGACTCCATCAAATGGTTCTGGTAGTTTCGGATTTTTCCTTGCAGCTGTCATAATTGCTTCTTTAATATGGAAAAAATGTATGCGCGCCAGTACATCTCGTGGTTTGTTGTCTGGGATGGACTTTGGTTTTGGGAGTCTATGAGCCCTGTCCACTGTAAGGTCTAGTGGTGTCGCTTCAGGAAGTAGTTTTTGCATTAAGTTTTGGATGTATTTGGTGAGTTCGGAAGGAGTGACCGTTTCAGCGATGCCTCTAAACTTAATATTATTTCTTCTCGAGCGGTCCTCTAAGTCCGCCATTTTAGCTTTAATTGTTATGATATCGTCCTCTATAGAGTTATGTGCATCCACGAGGGAGTTGTGGGCTCCTGCGTATTCAGCCATTTTATTTTCTATATGGCCCACCCTATCTCCTAATTCATCAATGTTAGCTGATAGTGAGGTGCACATTTTGTTAATATCTTTTTTTTATGGACGAATTCAAAGCCATTAGCATGTCTTTCATGAGGTTAACAGTAATAGTGTCGTTAGAAGTAGGGATGTGTTCAAAGACACTTACTGTTTGAGGGGATGATATCTTCTGACTATTTTGTCCATCTTCCATCATAAAATCATCTTCTTTTCTTGCTTTTTGTTTAGCAGGGCTGCGGATGCTTGAGGAGTCTGATAGGTTTGCTACATCTTCCTCTTCCTGTGTTGAAGCGGTAAGTATATCATGTAATTCTGGTTTTGAATGAGATTTTGTATTTTTTGTAGTTTTAAAGCTGGAATTGTACTGCATTTGGTGATTAACCTGCTTTCTTTCTCTTGTTGCAGGTTGTGAGGACGGGGGGGATGCGCTGCTGCTGCTTCTGCTGTGTTCCGACGCAGCTTCCCGCCTCTCCCTCCTCTCTGCGCCATCTTTATGCCTCCTGTCCCCCGTGAGGAAGAAGTCCTCTAGGTGTTTTGGGGGCTCCCTAGCGCGTCTGGGCTTTCCCATGGTGGTTGCTGGGCTCTGCTGGAACCTAGGGGTAAGTTTGCTGCCGCTTGTGAGCGTTTGTGTCAGAGCTGTGACGCCGCTTAGCTGAGGCAGTGAGAGAGCTCCTTCACTCTGCGGCCATCTCGGTCCGTGCTGGCCACGCCCCCCGTTTTTGTTTTCCGTTATAACACGGTTATAACGGAAAATAACGGAATCCTTAAGACGAAAGTCAAAATGGAAGCCTTTAAGAGGCATTTGGTTTTGATCCTTCATAATAGAAGTCCATGGGCAGCATAACGACTCCGTCCTGGTTTTCATTATGCAGGAGTCCAGTCCTGCATAACGGAAACCAGGACAGATCTGTTATACTGCCCATAGACTTGTATAATGATGGAATGCAAAATGGAAGCCTTTAAAAGGCATTCAGTTTAACTTTTCGTCATAATAGAAGTCTATGGGAATCAGAACGGATCCGTCTAGTTTCTGTTGTGCAGAACAGGGAAAAAATGTCCTGTCAACAGGACTTTGTTTTCCGTCTTGCATAATGGGAACCAGACGGATCTGTTATGATTCCCATAGACTTCTATTATGAAAGATCAAACCGGAATGCCTCATAAAGGCTTCCATTTTAAGACTTCCGTCTTATGGATTCTGTTATTTTCCGTTATAACCATGTTATAACGGAAAACAAAAACAGAATCCATAATGGTGATCTGAACCCGCCCTTAATTGTCCATCAGCCCTCTGATTAGGTAATCTAGGGCTCGCTGTATGTACACCATGTTCCAAATTATTATGCAAATGATATTTATCTCTGATTTTCCTAAATGGTCGGTGCAAATGACAGTCAGTATAATAAAAGTCTTCACCCATTAGAGTATACATCGAATTTAATTGAACAAACCTCCCAATGATAACAGTATATTCTTCAAAAATTAAAAAAAATTCAAAATTCACTGTTCCAAATTATTATGCACAGTAGAGTTTCTAAACATTTTATATGTTTTTAAGAACTGAAAATGCTCATTTGTGGAATTTGCAGCATTAGGAGGTCACATTCACTGAAATAAAAAGCTATTTAAATCCAAAATATCCTAACAGGCCAAGTTACATGTTCACATAGGAACCCTTCTTTGATGTCACCTTCACAATTCTCGCATCCATTGAACTTGTGGGTTTTTGGAGAGTTTCTGCTTGGATTTCTTTGCATGATGTCAGAATAGCCTCCCAGATCTGCTGTTTTGATGTGAACTGCCTCCCACCCTCATAGATCTTTTGCTTGATGATACTCCAAAGGCTCTCTATAGGGTTGAGGTCAGGGGAAGATGGTGGCCACACCATGAGTTTATCTCCTTTTATGCCCATAGCAGCCAATGACACAGAGGTCTTCTTTGCAGCATGAGATGGTGCATTGTCAGCATGAAGATGATTTTGCTCCTGAAGGCACGTTTCTGCTTTTTGTACCATGGAAGAAAGTTGTCTGTCAGAAATTCGATATACTTTGCAGAGGTCATTTTCACACCTTCAGGAATCCTAAAGGGGCCTACCAGCTCTCTCCCCATGATTCCGGCCCAAAACATGACTCCACCTCCTTGCTGACGTCGCAGCCTTGTTGGGACATGGTGGCCATCCACCAACCATCCATCTGGACCATCCAGGGTTGCACGACACTCATCAGTAAACAAGACTGTTTGAAAATGAGTCTTCATGTATATCTGGGCCCACTGCAACCGTTTCTGCTTGTCAGCACTGGTTAGGGGTGGCCGAATAGTAGGTTTATCCACCACAGCAAGCCTTTGAAGGATCCTACACCTTGAGGTTCGAGGGACTCCGGAGGCACCAGCAGCTTCAAATATCTGTTTGCTGGTTTGTAATGGCTGTTTAGCAGCTGCTCTCTCAATCCGATGAACTTGCCTGACAGAAACCTTCCTCATTCTGCCTTTATCAGCACAAACACGTCTGTGCTCTGAATCAGCCACAAATCTCTTCACAGTACGATGATCACCCTTAAGTTTTCGTGAAATATCTAATGTTTTCATCCCTTGTCCAAGGCATTGCACTATTTGATGCTTTTTGGCAGCAGAGAAATCCTTTTTCTTTCCCATTTTACTTGAAAACAGTGGCTGCTTAATATTGTGGAACATCCAGTTTTCCTTTAATTGGGCTCACCGGGCAAACTAATTATCACAGGTATCTGAGATTGATTTCAGTGATCCAAGGAGCCCTGAGACACAATACCATCAATGAGTTTCATTGAAAAACAAAAAATGTAATCTTTATGACACTTAAATCCAATTTGCATAATAATTTGGAACATGGGGTATAATGCTGGCAAAACTCATACATACAAAAGTTAAGCTAACCACTCATCACAAATAGACCAATAAATAAAGCCTATGGCATAATTATATTGGACAAAATAACCTATAGATAGATGCCAGACTGCTTATGATCAGTATAAATTTTATTGATTATTTAAATAATTACATGATTAAAAGCAAGCATAGATGCAGGGAAAAAGTCAACATTATTGAAGGAGAAACACAGTGGGAATAATTCATGTGTCCAAATAATGAAATACAAAAACTAAGGTAAAGTGCAAGTGCAAAAAAATAGCAGCACGTTATAAAGGACAAGAAGTGATTACCCATACTGTCTCCTCCAGGATGGCACCAGCCCTGAGGGCATTTTGTAGCACTTTTAATGGATTTTGTCTTTGCCGCAAAGATCGCACCCACCAGTAAAATATAATTTTTATTAGAACAGTTAAGGACATTGAACAACACTTCAATCAAAAGCCTTTAGGCTACAAGAGGCAATACATATCAAACACACTAATACGATTTCACACACTACACACCAGTGCACACACTCCACATATTCTTTTTCTAAATTCTGTGGTAAAACTTCTTTAACAGCAGCCACATTCATCCTGCTTTGCGATGGGCTTTTTGGAAACCTTTTTATCAAAAGCATTTTAACCAAAAAACTGGCGTAAAACAGTGGCAAATTTATACCTCATGCACTCGACCATGTGTCCGTATTACAGTCCGCAAAGCAAAGATCTACAAAATACGGACGCCTTCCATGTGCATTCCACATTTTTCTCTCTCCTATCGCTAGAAATGACTATATTTGTTGGCAACAGGGGCGTAGCTATAGAGGGTGCAGAGGTAGCAGTCGCTACCGGGCCCAGGAGCCTGAGGGGTCCCATAGACCCTTGTGCCGCATAAGAAGACACAAAAGCACTGAGGGAAGGGGGCCCAAGCTGAACTCTTGCACCAGGGCCCATGAGCCTTTAGCTACGCCCCTGGTTGGCAATACAGACATACGTAGGCGGACAGCACACATATGAAATCTGTGCGCTCTCCGTTTTTTTTTTGCAGACATATGGAAATGAATAGGTCCTTGCGCAATCTGCAAAAAACAACTGTGTGCATGCGGCCTAAGATGTATGCCATATTTGGGCAGGTGCCGTAGTATTATATGAGAGGTGAAGAGGAAGAAAAAAAGGAGACGCTGGCGGCACTGCAAGGGAGGAAACAAAAAATCTTTGTCTTGAAAAGAACTGGACTTTATTGATGACAGTACAACGCGTTTCACCTTGATGTATTTACCTGAGGAAGGGGATCGGTCTGACCCCGAAACGTCTTGTAATCCCATCAATGAATTCAAGTTGCTCTCAAGAGAAGGTCAGCATCTCCTCTTTTTTACTTCCTCTTCACCTCTCAGTTTCATCACTGGATCTTCCAGTCCCGGCGGGAGGACATGCAGCAGCAAGCATCCACTGAACTATATGCTACTGAGGTTGTTCACTTAGCACAACGCCGTCAGGTGAGAGGCTCTCCCCTGGCCCTCCAGCCCTACACAAGCGGCTCTCTTTTGTTTTATCTTATAGGTAGTATTATATGGCCACTAATATACAGTAGCTTGTAGTAGTACAAGTATATGACTGGGGAGCTGCACTGTGCTAGGTTTGCCTCGGGCACCACTACAGTTTCTCTCTAAAGGGACTAAATGACAGGTTAGCGGCCATATAATGGGCCCTTACCTGCCGTCTCGCTCGTGTACTTGTCTGAATTTCACAATAACTTGACTTTCATCTATCCTGAGCCGAGCTGTTGTGAGATCAGTGGCAGCACAGGTCTCAAAGAGGTCCCCATCTTCCCTTTAAATCCTCCACCTCTTCTCCACAGGCTTCATTATAAACCATTTCAATGGTGATGTTGTGCAGTGTTTGTGGCGTTTATTTCCTATCATCTCAGGCAAACTGCTGCTTTTCTACAAAGCCTCTTTGTGTATGTGAGTGCGACAGTGACATGAGGTCACCGGGGCCCCTCTGGTGAGAAGGATCTGAAGCAAAGTGTGTGTTTAATCAGGAGCTCGGCATTCACAGGGCCCGAGCTGGACATGATGTGGCTCAGCAGATAAAGGCTTCATGCTTGGCTTTGAAAAAAAAGGCCTATTATGCTGCAAAAAATGACAGTGAGGTTTTTGAGAAGGAGAAGTTATTGTTCAGGAGAACATTAGAACATTGCACAATACAATGCAGACCTTCCAGGGATACAATGTAAGACAGGAGCAGTATGCAGCCGCTGATACAAGGCATCCATTACTAACCCCAGGCCAGGCTGCAATCATTGTAAGGGTGCTACACGGGGGCAGATTGACCCCTCGGTGCACCCCTCATACATCAAACCTTTTCCTAACAGGATCCAAATTATAGCAGTGAATCATCCGTACAGCTCGGGCCTCCATTTTTTTTTTGTAATAACGCTTTTCCCTCGGGTGCAGACATTCATTTCACCCTCTCCTCAAACCTGCACCCCTGACACCTGCAGATGGAAACCACGTTTTAAATATTCAAAGGGTATAAAAAGTGCAGGGCAGGTAAGTGCTGGCCCTATAGATTAGAGCATTCATTACAAGCATTATAAAAGAGCAATTTTACAAAAAAAAAGAAAATATAAGGCTGAAAAAAGACTTCAGTCCATCCAGTTCAGCCTGTTATCCTGAAAGTTTTTTTTTTTTAATTAATCTTTATTGATATCAAAAGACAGTATAAATAAGTACAATCAAAGTAAGCACAATTTTATAATTAAAACCCAAGAAGCCCCACCCCCACCCCACGCTTCACCTGAGAGAGAGAAAAGAAAAAAAAAAACCCAATACTTATTTAACCATGGTTTCCATAAAGCAAAAAAACATTCCCTCCTTCCTTGATTTTTAAATATAACTCTCTCCATTCTTATTGTATCAGTCACCACTCTAACCCACTCTATCACCAAAGGTGGATCTTTTTCAATCCATTTCCTGACAATTAAAAGACGTGCCTGGAACGGTATTCTAGATATTACCTGTCTTTCAGATTTGGACTTCCCCAGATGTGCAACTGCACCTAATAAACAGGCAACAGGGTCACCCTCCAAGAATATCCGTCACTCCTGTCCAGTAACTAAATAGTTTCGGGCATCTCCAAATTAAATGAAATAAACCTGCATGATCTTCCCCATATCTGGGGCATTCATCCGTAGCTCTCAGTCTCATTTTTTTAAGTAGTAGTGGTGTACGATATAATCTATGAATAAAAAAAAAAATTAGGAAATACTATGTGAAGCTCTCAAAGACACAGAGGACCTACTTCTCAATGAATCGTCCCACTGCTCATCTGTCCAATCGACAATTTCTTTCTTCCATTTACCTTTCGCCATTATCAAGATCTTACTTTGTTTGGCTTTCATTAAAACATTATATCCCCTTGAGATGGTGCGTTTAATCTTTTTATTATCCAAAAATACATTTAGTGTATCCACAGGATCCACAGGAGCCTTCTTATATCTTTCCACATCTATAGATAAATTAATAGCATCCCTAAACTGCAAATACCGAAAAAAATCTTTATTAGCGATTCCAAACTCCCTCTTTAACCTTTCAAAATCCTTTAATACCTCCCCATGAAAAACTTGCCACAAAAAATAGATTCCCTTATTCTCCCAATTCACATAGTGTTTACTTTTTTGAATTTCCTTCAAATTTAAATTATTCCACAATGGTGTGTACTCTATATATCCCTTTATATCCAATATTTTTTAATTTCCTCCCAAACCTTATCCATTAAATTATCCTGAAAGTTGATCCAGAGGAAGGCAAAAAAACCCCTGTGAGGTAGAAGCCAGCTGTCCTCACTTTAGGGGAAAAAATCCTTCCAGACTCCCATCAGGCAATCAGAATTACTCCCTGGATCAACGACCCCTCTCTAGTAATTATAACCTATAATATTATTACACTCCAGAAATACATCCAGGCCCCTCTTGAACGCTTTTAGTGAACTTACCATCACCACCTCCTCAGGCAGAGAGTTCCATAGTCTCACTGCTCTTACCATAAAGAATCATCTTCTATGTTTATGTACAAACCTTCTTTCCTCCAGACTCAGAGGATGTCCCCTCGTCACAGTCACAGTCCTGGGGATAAATAGATGATGGGAGAGATCTCTGTACTGACCCCTGATATATTTATACATAGTTATTAGATCTCCCCTCAGTCGTCTTTTTTCTAAAGTGAATAAGCCTAATTTTGATAATCTTTCTGGGTACTGTAGTCCACCCATTCCAGTTATTATTTTAGTTGCCCTCCTCTGAACCCTCTCCAGCTCTGCTATGTCTGCCTTGTTCACAGGAGCCCAGAACTGTACACAGTCCTCCATGTGTGGTCTGACTAGTGATTTGTAAAGTGGCAGGACTATGTTCTCATCACAGGCATCTATGCCTCTTTTGATGCAACCCATTATCTTATTGGCCTTGGCAGCAGCTGTCTGACACTGGTTTCTGCAGCTTAGTTTGCTGTTCACTAAAATTCCTAGGTCCTTTTCCATGTCAGTATTACCCAGTGTTTTACCATTTAGTATGTACTGGTGACTTTCATTATTCCTTCCTATGTGCATAACCTTAAATTTGTCAGTGTTAAACCTCATCTGCCACCTCATCTCCAACTTAAGGTTCCCATTCTGCCCTTGCCTAGGCCCATTTACTTAAATGAAGCTGAGCTGCAATACCAGGGACAACCCATGATGGTGCTGTTTTTCTAACCTTGGACAACCCCTTTAAGAGTATTTAACTAGTCATCTTTGTTTCTGGGAAAGCTGTATAAAATGTGTAAAATATTAGGACTCCACTACATACAAAGGTTGTGACTTCATTTCCATTTCTACAATGGGGGGTTTTATGGATATCAATATACAAAGTAGTTGCCTAGTTTCATACATTTACATGTACTATTAATGTATGTAAACTACATTTTAACATTAGGGTCACATTAACATTATTACCATTAAATTCATGGGCTGAACAGATAAAAGGGATTTACTTTCATAATATAAAAAAACAAGCACAAAAAGCATGATGTTTTTGACAGGCAAGTACAGAAGGAGAGGACTCTGCCTATGAGGGTTTATATTCTACATGGGAAGGAGGAAGGAGACAGGTGCTGAGGGTAGATGTTACCCAGATGGTAGTGCGGTGGTAGCAGGATTTCCCGAAGAAGTGAGTTTTTCAGGTTGCTTTTACACCATATTCCAAATTATTATGCAAATTGGATTTAAGTGTCATAAAGATTACATTTTTTGTTTTTCAATGAAACTCATTGATGGTATTGTGTCTCAGGGCTCTTTGGATCACTGAAATCAATCTCAGATACCTGTGATAATTAGTTTGCCAGGTGAGCCTAATTAAAGGAAAACTGAATGTTCCACAATATTAAGCAGCCACTGTTTTAAAGTAAAATGGGAAAGAAAAAGGATCTCTCTGCTGCCAAAAAGCATCAAATAGTGCAATGCCTTGGACAAGGGATGAAAACATTAGATATTTAACGAAAACTTAAGCGTGATCATCGTACTGTGAAGAAATTTGTGGCTGATTCAGAGCACAGACGTGTTGGTGCTGATAAAGGCAGAATGAGGAAGGTTTCTGCCAGGCAAGTTTATCGGACTAAGAGAGCAGCTGCTAAAAAGCCATTACAAACCAGCAAACACATATTTGAAACTGCTGGTGCTTCTGGAGTCAATCGAACCTCAAAGTGTAGGATCCTTCAAAGGCTTGCTGTGGTGCATAAACCTACTATTTGGCCACCCCTAACCAGTGCTCACAAGCAGAAACGGTTGCAGTGGGCCCAGATATACATGAAGACTAATTTTCAAACAGTCTTGTTTACTGATGAGTGTCGTTCAACCCTGAATGGTCCAGTTGGATGGAGTAGTGGAAGGTTGGTGGATGGCCACCATTTCCCAACAAGGCTGCGACGTCAGCAAGGAGGTGGAGGAGTCATGTTTTGGGCCAAAATCATGGGGAGAGAGCTGGTAGGCCCCTTTAGGGTTCCTGAAGGTGTGAAAATGACCTCTGCAAAGTATATCGAGTTTCTGACAGACAACTTTCTTCCATGGTACAAAAAGCAGAAACATGCCTTCAGGAGCAAAATCATCTTCATGCATGACAATGCACCATCTCATGCTGCAAAGAATACCTCTGTGTCATTGGCTGCTATGGGCATAAAAGGAGATAAACTCATGGTGTGGCCACCATCTTCCCCTGACCTCAGCCCTATAGAGAACCTTTGGAGTATCATCAAGCAAAACATCTATGAGGGTGGGAGGCGGTTCACATCAAAACAGCAGATCTGGGAGGCTATTCTGACATCATGCAAAGAAATTCAAGCAGAAACTCTCCAAAAACTCACAAGTTCAATGGATGCGAGAATTGTGAAGGCGATATCAAAGAAGGGTTCCTATGTTAACATGTAACTTGGTCTCTTAGGATGTTTTGGATCTAAATAGCTTTTTATTTCAGTGAATGTGACCTCCTAATGCTGCAAATTCCACAAATGAGCATTTTCAGTTCTTAAAAACATAAAAATATTTAGAAACTCTACTGTGCATAATAATTTGGAACAGTTCATTTTGGGTTTTTTTAAATTTTTGAAGAATATACTGTTATCATTGGGAGGTTTGTTCAATAAAATTCGATGTATACTCTAATGGGTGATGACTTTTATTATACTGACTGTCATTTGCACCAACTATTTAGGAAAATCAGAGATAAATATCATTTAAGATTTTTCTGATTTAGGAAAATCAGAGATAAATATCATCTAATTTGGAACATGGTGTAATAGTTTAGATGTTGGAGTTCAAGAGTATGGGGGGTGCCATGAGAGAAGTCTTGGAGATTGTGTGAGGCAGGGGCGTACATAGAAATCAATGGGCCCCATAGCAAGAATCTAAATTGGGCCCCCATTCCCCTTTTATAGCACATCCCAATACCCATTCCAGGCCTCTCCCTTTGTTCCATGAACTCTGCTTACTGCTGCATTTTACAATGTATGCCATCAAGGCCATATTCGGATTACAGAACAGCCCTGGCCCACAAAAGAGGTATAATAGATGCAGTGTGTAGAGATATATAGTATATACAGCAGTGTACTGATATGTGAGGTATGAGGTATAATAGATGCAGTGTGTACAGATATATAGTATATACATCAGTGTACTGTTTTCTGAGGTACGAGGTAGAATAGATATAGTGTGTACAGATATCAGTACACTGCTGTATATACTGTAGATGTAAGATATGAGGTATATTGCAGTGTGTACAGATATATAATATATACAGCAGTGTAATGATATATGAGGTGTAAGGTATAATAGATGCAGTGTGCACATATACTGTATATAGTATATCCAGCAGTGTACTGATATGTGAAGTATGAGCAGTGTATACTGTACAGGTATATAGTAAATACAGCAGTGTATTGACGTGAAGTAAGAGGTATAAATTACAGCTCGTACCTCACATATCTATACACTGCTGTATATACTATATATCTATACACACTGCATCTATTATACCTCGCACCTCACATATCATTACATTACTGTATATACTATATACACGTATACACTGCATTGAGTATACCTTGTACCTCACATATCAGTACACTGCAGTATATACTGTATATCTGTACACACTGCATCTATTATACCTTGTAACTCACATATCAGTACACTGCTGTATATAATATATATATACTGTATATATATATATATATATATCTGTACATATTGCATCTATAATACTGTGTAATGTATGCCGTGTGTGTGTATATATATATATATATATATACGTGTAGCAGATATATGTGGTCAGTTATACATTATGGTCACTGTGTGTGAGGAACATGAGGTAGTGGTCACTGTAACTGTCTGTATTATATATGGATGAACAATGAAAATAAACAGGGCATAGGTAAAGAGACAGGTGGAGGAGCTCCTCTTACCACTCCATTCCGTATGGATCATTTTTGGTGCAGTTCCTTTGCTAGATCCTGCAAGACCTGTGATGTTGAAAATGATGTCATCACAGGTCCTGGCAGATACACTGTTCTAACCTGGGAACTACACTCTACACTGTGCAGTTCCCCTTACAGGACCTGTGATGACATCATCAAAGGTCCTTTAGCTTTAGGAAGATAGACGGGAGCACTTAGGGGGCGGGCTTCTCCTCCACTGCAGGCCCCCCTTCCTCAAGGGCCCCATAGCAGCTGCGTGGTCTGCCTATATGGTAGGTACGCCACTGGTGTGAGGTTGAAGATGTATGTAGAGGACAGGTTGTGGATAGCTTTGTATGCCTTTGTTAGTATTTTGAACTGACGGCCCAAGGGAAGGTGGAGTCAGTGAAAGGATTGTCATTGGGGAGAGGTGGATTAACCGGGCAGGGGTGTTGACGATGTAGGGCCACAAGAGTGCGAGCCTCTGAGGAACCGATGCAGAGGATAGGAGTGATGGTAGCCCTGATGAGGTGTTGTTTCACGGTGTATTTCCCTTAGGCCATTGCTCCCTGGGGATTGGTGCAGTGAAAAGGTGCTTTGAAGAATCAGGCCATAGGTAAATGTATAAAATATAACCTGTGGCACATCCAGCAGTGGTAAATACAAGGTGCAGTTTCTGACACCATATGAGGAGGTATAGTGGCTGGCTGTGTGGTAATTAAATGTCTCTAGCAGGCACTTGTGGATATGGATGTCCACTTTTGGCTTGATGTTTGTCTAGCCTGGTGGTTGTTCTAGGTGAGGGGTATTCTGACCTGTTTTCCCTCATCGGCAGCATGATCTGTGAAGCCATGGTCTTGCTGATCACTCTGCTGTCTAGGCACACTGAAGCTTCACTTTAAATGGGTCTTCCATAAGATGATATTACCAAGATATACTGCTGGAGAGTAGGGATGAGCGAACCGAACCGTAACGAACCAGATTCGTTACGAACTTTACCGAACGTTCGGTTCGTCCCCGAACCGAACTTTCGTCAAGTTCGTATGAATCAGGTTCGTAAATAAAGTTTACTTTTTCCACAGAATAGACCAGGATACAAATGATTATTTATTACTCCTACAATCCTTGTATCCTGGTGTGACCCTCGTGTCAAACCACCCTTTTGGGAGGAGAATGGCCGAGATGGGTTATTAATTTTCGTTCGTCCGAACGTTCGTTCGGACGAGCGAACAGAACCGTAACGAACCAGATTCGTTTAAGAACTTTAAGACGAATCTGGTTAAAATAAAAACGGCACATCAAAACTGTAACCGTTTTCAACAGAATAGACCAGGATACAAGGGATTATTTATTACTCCTACAATCCCTTGTATCCTGGTGTGACCCTCGTGTCAAACCACCCTTTTGGGAGGAGAATGGCCGAGATGGGTTATTATTTTCGTTCATCCGAACGTTCGTTCGGACGAGCGAACAGAACCGTAACGAACCAGATTCGTTTAAGAACTTTTAAGACGAATCTGGTTAAAATAAAAACGGCACATCAAAACTGTACCGTTTTCACAGAATAGACCAGGATACAAGGGATTATTTATTACTCCTACAATCCTTGTATCCTGGTGTGACCCTCGTGTCAAACCACCCTTTTGGGAGGAGAATGGCCGAGATGGGTTATTATTTCGTTCATGCCGAACGTTCGTTCGACGAGCGAACAGAACCGTAACGAACCAGATTCGTTTAAGAACTTTTAAGACGAATCTGGTTAAAATAAAAACGGCACATCAAAAACTGTACCGTTTTCACAGAATAGACCCAGGATACAAGGGATTATTTATTACTTCTACAATCCCTTGTATCCTGGTGTGACCCTCGTGTCAAACCACCCTTTTGGGAGGAGAATGGCCGGATGGGTTATTATTTTCGTTCGTCCGAACGTTCGTTCGGACGAGCGAACAGAACCGTAACGAACCAGATTCGTTTAAGAACTTTTAAGACGAATCTGGTTAAAATAAAAACGGCACATCAAATGCGTACATATTCAGTTAAATAGCGTACCTTTGACAACGCTAGACTGTATGTTCGTTATTTGTGCGGGAATGTTCGCATTAGCGTACGTATTAGTGTAGATTCTCAAATATGCGTATATTCGTTCGTATAAGGTTCGTTTTAGGTTCGGTTCGTACGAATCCGAACTTCAAGAAAGTTCGCCGAAGCGAACCGAACCGAACTTTTCAAAAGTTCGCTCATCCCTACTGGAGAGCCATTCAATTGCAGACCTGAATTCTTTCAGCAACCCTTTGTAGCAGCTCTTCCGTATTACTGACAGAGGGGGTGAAAATTGGAGACACCTCCAGTCAATAAGATTGACCTAATATACAATTTTAACCAAGCAGCCTGCTTAATTTTGTAGACTGTTACATCCACATTCGACAATCGAGAGGCAACATCATTGATCAAAAGTTATTGATAAACTCAAAATAAAGGTTCTGCAGAAAGACGAGGCTTCTTACAATAAGAGAGATGGACACACGGCTGGAAGCTCAGATTCAAAATTTCAACCTGATCAATGTATTGATCAGAAGTATTACAAGTATGAAGTGAAAATACAGACAGCTGAACGTGACAAGGTGAAAGATTACAACATTGGCAGCACTGTGTTCTGGAATTACAGAGGTATTATGGCTGCTAAAAAAATATTTCTCAACAGGAAAGAACTGAAAAGTCATAAAGCATACCTATCATTTAAAGGGGTTTTCCAGGATCATGAAAAATGCCATGGTGGTCCTTGTTTCTGGAGCTGTAGCAATGACATGCATGACTGACAACCCATGTGATCACTGAAGCCAGTTATTCTCTGCAGTTGTCAAGTGACGTTATTGGGTAGGTTATTGCTGCCAGGAGTGGTGGCACTAGTACAGTGGGTGATTGACCAAGTGAGTATTTTTTTTTTTTTTGTATCATTAATGTCCTTTCACACAATGTTCTGGCGTCCCAAAAAAAACTTTAAAGGGAACCTGTCAGCTCCGAAACACCTCCTGAACTAGAGTAAGAGATGTATAGTGTAAGGCAGAGATCTCAAACTCGTGGCCCTCCAGCTGTTGTAAAACTACAACTTCCATCATGCCAGGAGAGCCTACAGCTATTGGGGAATGCTGGGAGTTGTAGTTTGCAACAGCTGGAGGGCCACGAGTTTGAGATCCCTGGTGTAAGGGGTGCTGAATCCGAATATGTAAGTTTTATCTTCATACTCACTTCCATTCTGATGTTGTGCTCCCACAAACCAGCAGTAAAATACATTGAGAGGACTCTTCTTTGAGTCCTCTCCATTATGTGAGTGATCACTGGAGTCCAGTGAGTTAATTTTACTGCTGGTTTGTGGGAGCACAGAGTCAGAATGGAAGTGAGTATGAAGATAAAAATTACATAATCAGACTCAACGTCACTTACACTATACAACGCTTACTGTAGTTTGGAGGGTGTTTCAGAGATGACAGATTCCCTTTAAATTTGTTGACAAAAATCAGTAGTATACCCTAATACATAAAGGTGGGAAACTATTAAAAGGGGGGAGGTGAAATAAGCTAGTAGCCATTTCATTATCTCCAGTCTCTCTGTAAATAGAATAAAGTGTATGACAAAATCCATCTAAAGTTATGTAATAAATAAAAGACAAAGAGAGGGAGGAGGGGGATGCAGCTGCAGTTTGTGTGTCGGAGACTACATGCTGGAAAAAGGTTGTGGCATAATAAATGGGAAGTCATCTGATTGGCTTGGAGTGCAGGGCAGAGCTCTAGAACCACACCCTGAAGAACTCAGCCCAATGAGTAGGCATGGAGAGAGAAAATGCACACAAGGGGAATGAAAAAGGCAGAAAGAATAAAGGTAGGACACCTAATTACTGATTGGACTATGTCTGATAGTCATCTACAGATGTCATTAAGGCCCCGTTCACTTCAATGATCGCGGGCAGGCGTGGCTCCATGTCGCGGCTCCGCAAGAAAGAATAAACATGTCCTATTCTTGTGTGCAGTAGCAGACAAGAATAGGCATTTAGAACGTGGTGCCCAGCCGTGTGTTCCGCAAATTGTGGAACAAACACCGGTCAGCATCTGTGGTATTGCGGATCCGCATTTTTGCATATCCGTAATACCACGGCCATCTGAACGGCCCCTAAGTCTTTAATTTGATGAGGTCTGAAATAAAGCCTGTAAATTCCATTTATCTAGGTGCTTAAAGGGGTTGTCCAGGTTCAGAGCTATCTG
Source organism: Rhinella marina (assembly GCA_900303285.1). NCBI lineage: Eukaryota > Metazoa > Chordata > Amphibia > Anura > Bufonidae > Rhinella > Rhinella marina. The sequence continues at coordinate 75,096 of ONZH01026770.1, forward strand.
CAGTGCAGAGGTAGCAGTGACACATGAGCTCTGGTTTTAAAGCTCAGATGACAACAAAAATGATTGCAAATGCAACCCAAACACATCATATGGTTCCTAAATATTTTGTGGTTGACCGCTTTGGACAAACACTTTCTATATGTCTTAGTTGCGTTAATAGGAATCAGAAACTCCTTCTATTCTGAAGTCGTGCTGACATCCATACATTACACAGCTTGTCTGCCATGTAATTTAAGAGGAGTGTCCCCCACCTGGAACTCCTTTATGTGCCAGTAGAGAGAGTCACTCTGGGGAGCACATCTCACTCTGGTGGACCTGGTACGTCCATGAATTACATGGACAAACATTAAAGAGGACTTTTCACCACTCCTGACATGTCTGTGTTAATAGCTTCATGCATTCCCCACGTACTAACAATTTTGGGCATCTATTCTTACGGCTCTATGACGTGCCATTCAGAGGGGTGGTAACCAGTTGGGGGTGTACCTGCACAGACTCACTCTATCCAATCAGTGCTGCCATTTTCAGACTGTGCAGGGGCACATACCGAACTGGTTACCACCCCTCAGTACCCTTACTGCAGACTGCTAGCAATTCATTCATAACTTCTAGTAGAAATAATAAAGGAATGGCACAACATAGAGCCATAAGAATAGATGTTCCAGAATTGTTATTACATGGGGAATGCATGACGCTATTAAAACAGGCATGTCAGGTGTGGTGAAAGGTCCTCTTTAACAGTGTCGGACTGGGGTACCGAGGGCCCATCAGTAAAATTTATTTTGAGGGCCTACCATATGGATACATTCAAATACAATAAATAATCTAACACGTTTTTTTATATGAACATAGGCTGAGGTGCTGTACATTGTATATTTGTATGTAGTGCAGTAAATTTACTGTGTTATGTGTCACTTGTGCAGGGGGTGGGAGACTAGGGGCCCACTTTGCTCAGGGGCCCACCGGGGGATTCACTTGTACCCCTGTGGGGCAGTCTAAGCCTGCTCTTTAAGATGTTTGACTACACATGGCTTTCCCCAGCTGATCGATAGTAGGTAGAAAAGCTCAACTCTCAGTGATCAACTAAATGCTACACCAGCTTCAACTAAACATGTTTTTTACTTTACAATTTCCTTTTCTGTAAATATTCATATGAAAACCGTTTTACCTGCATGTTCTAGCTGCATCCTCCAATTGTTTACATTTTGGTGAGGAGGACACATACTGTAAGAATTGGTTTGAGGTTGCGGTATCTGTTGCTGGAACATGCGGCTGGAACGAAGCAGTGATGGAGCATAATAATACACCTCGGTAATCTGTCATGTCATGAGAAATCAATTTGTCCAACCTCCAGATCACCCTGCTCCTATAAAACATGGCGAGTCATTAGTGTAAGTGCTGGATACTACATGTTATTGACTCTATGTGATATCTGACTAAGAAGTGTCTGAGAAGACAAATCATCTCTATCAGAAGAAGCTCGACCATGGAGCCAGGATTTCAGCACGTAACAGAATACTTAGGATATGATTCTGTGGAGCGGAAACCACATTGTCACTGCTCCTCTAACGTATTATTACTCCATACCAAAAAATGCTCACTTGTGTCCATTTTATAGGTCTCCTCTTAACAGCTATATGGATTGTGTCATGATCTGTTCAGAAAAAAACTGATGGTGTTACACACGCAAGTTCAGTCAGTTTTGTGTGCGACTGCGTTCGGTGTTTTAGTTTTTTCAGGGCAGATGCAATGTTTTATAACAATTATAAACTAGATCTTCTAGCAACCATCAGTGAAAAACACATTGCATCTGGATGGCTTCCGTTTTTCACACAAGCCTCATTCACTTCTATGGGGCCAGAGCTGCGTGAAAAATGTACAATATAGAACATGCTGCGATTTTTCCTGAACGCTGGACACAGACCTTTTGAAATGAATAGATCAGAATTTAATCCGGATGCTATTCGTTTGCTTCACGTATCGCACCTAAAAAGGAAATCTCGCCCGTGTGAAACAGGCCTTAGGGTGCTGCTATATTACATGTGCATTGTTTTATTTTATTGCATTTAAAAATGAAACTTGTGCTATGTTTTTGTGGCATTTTTATGACGTTTTGGCTAATAACTGTATTACAGTAAATGTGAAGTTTTTTGGAGCTGTTTTTCTATAGTAAAGTATTTACCCATCTAATATCATGTCTGTAAGTCAGTACATTGGTAAAAAAAAATGCGATGCAAAAACACCATAAGATCATAACACACATCGCCGCTGTTTTTTAAAGCAGGGCAAAAAAAAATGTATGTCTGTGGAACAAAAACACCAAAAAATGAGAGGAAAAACACCACACTCAGAGCATGCCACAAAGTAAAAAAATGCTATTTGGCAAAAATGCACTGCAAGTTTAAAAAAAAACAGGAAAAAAATGCATTTCAAATTAGCAGTTTTGCTTAAAAAGGCAGCAAAAATTGCTAGAAAAAAATGCACCAAAAAATGAAAAATGCTTAAAATGCAACAAAAAAGACTGACATTGCCCTTAGGTCACATTCACAAATCCATGTCTGTGACGGCATGGGTATCAAGACAATGTCACTGAAGGGTCGCCAATGTTTGGTCTGTGTGCCCATTTTTTGTCTTTCATGCGTCTCGACTGAGGGAGCATGAGGGAGCATTTCTAGAGCATCTCCAATCCCATAGTCGGTGAAAACCACTGACATTCATATATTTTTACATGGTTCTCGCAGACATCCATACTACAGTGGGCTTGTTTGGTCCATGTTCTGACTCAATACCTAGGCTGAAGTGTGAGGTTCATGAGACAATATGGCTATGGTTCTCTGTATTAACCAACTTCACATGATAACTATCAGACAGCTTCGACTCCACTGATGAGGCATGTATGAAGAATCCAGATGAGGTTTATTTCTAGGCTGAATCCTTGTAATTATCCATAAGCAGTATGTGAAGAGATGTTTTTTTTTCAACAGCATTCAACTGATCACGAACAGTAATAAAGTATGATGTAAATTACTGCTGCTGGGGCAAACATAGAATCTTTGGGCCCCAAAGTAAGAATCTGAATTAGCCACCCCATGCCCGATCCCTAGTCCCTTCCACTACCCATACGTGGTCACTACCATGCTCATGAACTGTGCCTGCTGCTGCTTATTATGTAGTGTGCCATACACCCCCATGATCTATGCCTTCTGTTGCATGTTATATAGTGTGCTTTACCCCTCATAAACTGTGCCTGCTGTTTATTATATAGTGTGCCATACTCCCCATGAAATTTGCCTGCTGCTTATTATACAGGGTGCTATACCACCATGAACTATGCCTGCTGCTGCATAATATAGTGTGCTGTAACCTCCATGAACCGTTCCTGCTGCTGCATATGATGCGTGTGCCATACCCACATGAACTGTGCTGTGTATTAAATAGTATACAATATCCCCATGAACTGTGCCTTCTGTTTATTATATAGTGTGTCGTACTCCCTATGAACGGTGCCTACTGCTGCATATTACATAGTATGCCATACTCCTTACCCCCATAAACTGTGCCTGCTGCTGCATATTATATAGCATGCCATACCACCCATGAACTTTGCTTTCTGCATTTTACATAGTGTACCATACCCCCATGAACTTTACCTGCTGCATATTACATAGTGTGCCATACCCCATATGAACTGTGTCTGCTGTGTATTATATAGTGTACCATACCCGCATGAACTGTCTGCTGCTGCATATCATATAGTGTGCTATATCCTCATGAACTGTGCCTGCTGCATATACCCCTCATGAACTGAGTCTGCTGCATACTATGCAGTGTGCCATACCTCATATGAACTGTGCCTGCTGCATATTATACAGTGTGCCATGCCACTCACCCCTATGAACTATATATTCACAGTGCCCAGACAGATGAAGGGGATGCTGCCTGCAGGCAGCAGACAGTGCTGGTGTGAGGTCACTTGCTGGCAAAAATCCAGCCTCATTAGGATACGAGCAGAGGCAGCTGCTGCGTAAGGGGGGCCAAGTCTGACCAGCATAGTACAGAGAGCAGGGAGTTAGAAGGCATGGCTCAAGTACCGGGCAGGGAGTAATTAGGGGATGGGGCCTTATGTCTGTGGCTGGGCACCTTCCTCCATGGGCTCAGTAGCAGCTGCGTGGTTTGCCTATTGGCGATGCCACTGAGACAAGAACAGGAAAAGGTGAGGGGGAAAGCTGATTACATCAGAGCCATACTACTACAGGGAGATAGCAGGGACAAACTTCCAACAAGGAAACTCACTTCAATTACAGCAATAAAACTGTGATTATAACCATGAGACATAACAGGCCACATCATGAACCAAAATAGTGCATGTCTGCATTGTCGATCAGTGGAAGAACAAAGATATGTGAATAAACATATTAGCAGCAATAGATCCATGTAGTGTCCATGGAGAATATGGACATTATGACAAATGTCTGTGATTCAGTGTGAAAAAGGCCTTACACTTCTTTCCTATATTGTTTTCTATATAGTTCCTATACAGACATCTTGACTGTTTTTTCCTGTTCACTTCCTAAATAAAGTAAACATCTTTCTCAATTGCCTTCATTAAAAAGTTCCTACCATTTTGCTGCTGTAGACTCTGTGCATTTCCTTCACATAACGGTTTGTCTTGCTGCATCTGTCATAGAGCAGACAATACATTGGTCCTGGTTCTGACGGCTCTCTCTACTTTCTCCTCTCTTTTCTCAGTGTTAAAAGTAGTAGGAAGGGGGGTTGTAAGCAGTAGATCACAGTGTTGAGGGGGAAAGCATCTGGGTTTTTAGAGACGACAGATCATACATGCTGTAAAGAAGACACCAGGCACACACAAAGCAGTCTGCAATGGGGAGGAGGAAGAGATCACACGGGATATGTATGCATATAGATTGAAAGGATATAGCCCAGCCACAAAAGAGAGAAGATCTCTTATACAGTAGTCTGTAAAAGTAGAAAGAAGTACAGTATTGATGATATGCTGATAAATTAGAGCTAGTGAAGACAGTAGTATCCTGGACACACATAACTTACATTCAGCATGTGACTGAGAGGGATGCTAAAACTAGGAGCAGGCTGCAAACTATGCATTAGTAGGTCTGAATAGCAGCCTGATATTTAATGCAAATCAAGGTAACCCAGTGTCGGACTGGGCTGTCTAGGGTCCACCAGTAAAATTTATTTTGGGGGCCCATCATACAGATACATCCAAATATTACCTGCTCACACAGCAGCAGGCAACAGCAAGACGCTACAAGTCATCTCAGCCACATGAACATGTCTATAATAATAAGCTGGGAAGTTTATTAAATATTCTACCCAGATTTCTATATGAACTTAGGCTGGTTGAGGAGCTGTCCACTGTCTATACGCACATACTACTGTTATGTGCCACTTGTGCAGGAGGTGGAAGACAAGGGTTCCACCGTGCCTCCACGCCCACCGGGGAATTCAACTGTACCCCTGTGGGCCAGTCCGAGCCTGAGGTAACCACTAGCATGTGCAAAACATTTTTTGCTATGTCAAAGTTGTCCATGTACAGTACTCTAAAACATAAAAGAAGCTTTAGGTGGTTACTGCATACAGTTAGTGTTAAATTCAATGATAAGACAACATAAAGTAAGTCTATGCAGAGGAAGAACTGTAAACCTAAAGTGTCCCCTGCCCCTTAGTGCCCCCTTATGTACGTAGTGCTGCCCCATCAGTGCCTCCTTACAGTAGTGCTGGTCCCGTTAGTTCCCCTTACAGTAGTGAAGCCTTTGCAGTGTAAATAAAATAAAAAAGTAATGCTCACCTAGCCCATTCCCCCAATGAATGGACCACCTCATGGTGTCCCCAGCAGCCAATGAGAAGCAGTGGCATCGTTGCGCCTGCTGAGCAGGAGAGTGTACAAGACAGTGGGTAATTCTCTGCCTGTGTGCCCACCTACTCAGCCCAACAGGCGCTATGTCACTGCATTATACCTACCTGAAAGAGCACAGGCCAGGGAATTAGGCTGATGTGTCTGTCATCCATTATGGCCCAGGCCACGTCTATCGGTAGCCATGCAGAGCCTGGGCCTTCCAGCTGCTGCGGGCCCTGTAGCAGACAATACAGCTGCTACAGTGGTAGTTCTGACTCTGACTATATGCATGCACTTACTACTGTACATTCATACAGTATATATTCATACCATATATACACACTCGCTACATTCATACAGTGTGTACACACTCACTACAATCATAGTATATGCACGCAGACACTGGATACAGAGTTAGACTTAGATCTGTCTCCAGTCCACAATTAAATTCTATCACCATGGGTTAATAAAACATGGCCCTGGTTCCTGCTGCTTCCTGTCTCTGATGGATGATAGATTGCTCCAGGAGATGGATTATAGATTGCTCACACATTCAAATGTTCAATAAACTACAGAAAATTGAAGCCTCGGTAATAGATACCGAAACTGACATTGAATTTACTGTTGACATTTTGAGAAAAGTGTGTAAATCATTGCACTGAAACGTGAGCAGACATAAACCTGTCATGTGGACATCTCACCGATGCTGAATGACCCGCTATTTATTCAGTCAGTCTCAAGTGTAAGTGTATATGGATATCCACAGGAAGGTAACTACACAAATAAGTATAAAATACAGCAATGATCTACAGAAGAGCCAATCATACCCTCAACCCTTGAGGACCAGGTTGCCATCTACAGTATTGTCAGCTAAGGTCAGGGCACCAACCCTATACTCTTAGAGTTTGGTAGAACATCACCTGATGAATCTTAACATGTGAGCCTTGATTTGGGCATAAAGCAGCTTAGGCCACGTTCACATCACTGATTTGTATTCCGTTCTTCTGATCTGTCAGAAAATCAGAAAAAAAATACAAAACAGATCCTTTATTTTGATCCATGATAGATCCACCAAAATGTACATAGTTTTGTTGTGCATTCCGTATTTTTCTCACTCCCATCAATAAAAAGGGTTATACTGAGACTGGCGGACAGGACCTGCACTGAGACTAGCAGATCAGGCACAGGCCTCTTCAAAAAAAAAACAAAAAACAGATGTGTGAATGGCTCCACAGAAATCAATGGGTGAGTGTACTCTCTATGGATAAAAAACGGATCTCACACTGAAGAAAATATGATCCTGTGCATGAGCATCCTTTAAAATAATCCTTTATGTCACTGTATTTTTTAATGTATTTGTTTTATCGTTATTGCTCCTATCTACCGTTCTGGGCTGTGGTCACATGACCATGTCCATGCAGCCCTTTCTTGTTTCCTGTGATGTTATGTCAATGGGAGTGTCAAAGCAGCAACAAGGGCAGTGATAGGGGAGTGTCATCAACACTGGTAGGGGTGTAATTATAGAGGATGTGCAGCGAGCCCTTGAGGAACCGGAGCAGAGAATCGGACTGTTTGTGGCTCAGACTATAGGATGTGTCACAGTAGTTTCCCTCAGGCCGTTGCTCCCTAGGGCTAGTGCAGTGAGAGGAGGGTGCACCCTTTCTCCCCTCGGGGAACTCCCTGTCACTGGGGTTCCCTGCTTGATGGTAGTTTGGAATGCCCTTGATGTTAAATGTTCATATGGGTGCAACTTAGGCAGCGCATCTTGCGCATGCAGTGGCCAGAGTCAGAAAACCAGGCCATAGTTGGAAGAATAAATGTCTTTTTTCCCTTGACTGCAAAATTATAGTTCATCCAATAATATGTGCACAGTCCAGACTCTACCCTAGATTGCAATGCATGGGTTTGGCAAAGCAGGAAGTTATGACCCTATTACATACTTTATTGCTAAAAACTCCAATGGTAGAATTTCTAGCTGGCAATTGTTTTCTGGCGATAACATCTGCAATTCGCACTGCGATGTGCAGGCCAAATGACTGTGATTGTCCAAACCGGGTGCAAGTGTGGAGGGTGTCTTAACCCATTAACCCTCTATGGCAGCAAAGTCTGGAGTAGCTGAAGCAGCAGATTACCTTGATGATTAACTCCTCGTTCAGCCATGCAGATTCTCCAATGTCTCCACTTTCTTTCTCTCTTTGAGATCTTGTAGCAAGTCACAGAGATCTGTGAGTCTCTGAAGCTGAAGCCAGAGTCTGAAGAGAGGAGCACATGATGTCTACTCCCACTTCCTTCCTAACTCCTGGCTAAAACTGATTAGTACACTCTATAGCTAGAGAGGGAGCCAGCCCACACCCTAAGTTCCTAAAAGGGCTGTGCCAGGATGTGTTAACCCTGACTGTGCCTTATGTGATGCATAGCTATGCCAGGTACAGTACATACAGAGCCAGGACGAGGCAAAAGTGACATTACTTCCCAATAGATTAAAACACATTTAAAAGAAGCAGTGAGGGGTAGATCCAGCAACTTACAGATGACGTCTCCATCGATTTCAGTTGTTCATTTTCCTTTTCTTCTCCATTTGGCCCAGACTATCACATGCAGAAATCTTTAGTCAGTTGTGTGCAGTGAGATTCTGAAAATCAACCCCCAAATTCATACAGACCCCAGATCAGTCCCCAAATTTATGTAGACCACTGCTGCTCCTCCCTATGTGCCCGCTCTGCTCCTCTATCCCCACAAACACTATGCTATCAGAAGTAGCAGTACCATACATAGTACCCCCATATTAAAGAAGAACTCCCGCAAAAAATGTTATTCCGTGTCCTGCTAGAAATGTACATGATGTAATCTGTAGCGAATGTCATTTTCTTACCAGTGTCTGTATTTGGGAGTTATAGCTTCCTGAAGATTCTCATCTGTGTCATATGACTAGGAATTAGACCCACCAACTCACACAGCATCTTATGTGTGGACAGGAAGTCTAATTCTCTATGCATTCCTATGGAAGCCTCACTTTCAGTCTCATAGGAATGAATAGAGCAGTGACTGGCTTCCTGTCCTGGGTCAGTTGGAGGTCAGGGAGTTGGTCACATGACCCAGCTACAATAAGAAGAGAGTGGAAACTCTCAATTTCAGCATCTAATAAGAAAATGACATTCACTATAGATTATAACAGGCACCTTTCTAACAGGTCAGAGAATAAAATTTTTTGCGGGAATTCTTTAATAGTGCTCCCAGATTGCCCTCATTAGTAATAGTGGCCCCAATAGTGATAATACTCCCCAACAGTGCCCCATTAGTAGCAATGGCTACATATTATGCCCATAATAATAATGCCCTCACAGTACCTCCAGTAGAATTAATGTAACCATAATGCCCCTGATATTTATAATGCCCTTCCTGAGCTTGTAGCTCAAATGCCACCTTTCAGTTATAACTCCCCTGTAGCGCCTATAAAATGTATCTATATAGCGCCACCTGCTGTTTGCTCTTTTTCTTCTATCTCTGTACACCTTGCTGAGGTGGATGCACATGCTCAGTTCTATCCTCCAACTGCATACTGAGCTGTAATAGGGAGAACGCTGCTGGAAAAAGGAAGCACTCCCTGGGCTGCTAGCTTAAAATAAGTCCAGCATAGCAATGAATGGGGAGATCTCTGGATCCTTGTGAGGTACAGGGCTGGTTCTAGCTTTATTATAAAGAGGTTGTCATGTATTATATGATGTCTCATTTTCATTTTTTACATTAATCATGAGATAACCCCTTTAAGGAAAATAAAACAATGCAGTACGTATAACCACTACCATTGGAACTGATTGCATTCTGAAAGCTACATCTTCAATGATTTTACCACTGGAAAGCCTAACATTGTATGGACGCGACTGTGATTTAAAATTATATATTTTTTTCTCTTTTGGAAAATTTGCTAATGAAAAAGCGTCTTTGCATAACATTTCCTACACCGTCTACACCAGCATGTAAGGGGTTACCAGCCCCAACCTACCTGTGTGAAGGACACTTAGGGCTCGCATATGCCAGGTCCGCAATACATGGGCACCGGCCGCGTGCAGCCGGCATCACGGATAACGGACCCATTCAATTTACTGGGTCCGAAATCTGGGAGATGCGGAGCAGAGGCACGGATCGGAAAACCACGGAAGCACTACTTTTTTGCGGTGCAGACCGTCGGATGCGGATCGCAGACAGGTCCGCGATCTAAATCCAGCGGCCCCACTGTTAGTGACCGTGCATTGTGGACCGCAAATTACGGTCCACAGCACGGGCACTGACTGCACACGTTCATGTGCATGATCCCTTATTGTGCTGCATCTTGTGCTGTATAAATAAATGATAAATCAGGTGAGTCCACTGCAGCTGGTGCATTAGTGAGACACTGTGATTCTCTGGCACCATCTAGTGTATAAATGCATGAACTACAGTTTTGAAACTTTTTTTTAAACTATGTAACAGATTTGCTATGGACACCTATAGATCATTTTTAGAGATGAGCGAGCATGCTTGGCCGAGTGTACTCAGGAGCAATTTTCGAGTAGTAGCGTACGCATTTTATAATCTGTACGCTAATGCATACGCATCTTCTAAGCTGTACACTAATGCGTACGCATCTTATAAATTTGTACGCTAATACGTACAAATTACAAGATGTGTACACATTAGCGTACAGATTAGAAGATGCGTACGCTACTACTCGAAAATTGCTCCCGAGTACGCTCGGCCGAGCATGCTCGCTCATCTCTAATCATTTTATTTTTTATTTTTTTTTGGGGGGGGAGGAAGGTTTTCCAATTTTACTTTACTCTCTTTATATTGCACAAAAAAGAAAAACATAATCTTGTACATCTATTGCAAATTAACAATTTCCAATTACGTGTACACAAGATATTACATTGGAAGGGTAACACAACAGAGACGAAATGCGAATAACTAACAATAACAGTGCAAACCCTGCTTCAAGTGAAATTACTCTAATCATATTAAGGCTAAACTGTGTGTTCTGGACCACTTCAAACATACATTTTGAAATTGTATACTTATATACAGGATGGAAATGATGTGCGTCTAACATATGGTACTGGTTGTATATAATAGTAGCATCACCTATATATAAAGTAACTTAGAAAGTATTAGTTTTATCAAATTACCTTCAGCAAACAGCTGAACCTTCAAAGTATAAAACAAGAAAAACAGGTAGGAATGTATGGAAAAAGAAGAAGATAGAAAATATAAAGGCAGGAAACAAAAGAAGGAAAGAGTAGATTGTATCAAGAATCATTTGTATCACCGAGGGTTAAAGCCCCGGTGCCAGGCCCACCCCAACTGTCACTTCAAGCAGCGTCAGTGCCAACTCATCATCTATGATTCATCTAGACACTTCAGCGATAAGTTGAGAGAATTCTGTAGAGTCTAGAAACATTGAAAGAACACTCCAATCAATGAAAAGGGATCAATGAAAGAAGAGCTACTTTGGGACAGTTAGAGATCTTTTTACCAGAATACTTGGTGTGTATCTGGAACACCTGATTCCAGAAGATGTTTATAGCGGGGCAGGACCACCATAGGTGTAACATGGTGCCCTCTTCCCGATTACATCTCCAGCAAAATCATTTGATTTTATTATTACTGCCTTCTACTTATTTTGAGCTAAAATTATTTTTAGTTTCTCCTTAAAGGGATATTCCCATCACAGACAATGGGGGCATAATGCTAGGATATGCCCCCATTGTCTGACAGGTGCGGGTCCCACCTCTGAGACCCACACCTACGCAGAGAATGGAGCAGGGGGAGTGGTGGCTGGAGGACTCTGGGTTTTCCGGGGTTTGGCCATCACCAATCGCTCTCCCCCAATACAAGTGAATGGGAGCCACTACGCTTGTGAAGCCGTCTCTCCCATTCATTTCTATGGAGCTGACCAAAATAGCCGAGCCAGCGTCCAGCTATTTTCAGTGGCTCCATAGAAAGGAATGGAGGGTGGCTGCACAGTGCGCCCTCCGTCACCTTTTCCCGCTCTGTTCTCAGTGTAGGTGCGGGTCTCAGAGATGTCTGTGACAGAAAACCCCTTTAATAAACATTTTCAATAATTTATCTTTCAGGTTCACTAGATCTCCATGCTGTTCGTTCTACTTCTCAGTAAATCCATTAGAGAAGTGTTCTAATGGCTCCATCTATAGCCCAAAAATAAATAGAATGCAATAATAATTTTTTAAAAATGCCCCTAAAGGTGTCCATAGCCTTAAATGGCTATGGTAACGCCACATTAATGCTGCTATTCAGTTTCTAATCAATTCTGTACACTGCCAGTGAGAAATTATTGCTGATATACACAGTACAGTGCAATTAGTGCTACAGTACCACTCACAGTACAATTAATCTGGCTGTATACAGTACAATTAATATGGTTATATACAGTACAATTAATGCTGCCACACAAAGTACAATTAATTCAGTACATTACAATAAACATCAAAGTATCAACATGGAACCCAAAAATAAATCTTATATTCAAGATAAGGTATTTACAGTGGATTTATAGAGGTATAATAAGAATTACCTCATGGGATCATGGGATTATATTTCTCTTTTTCTACACTCTAAAACCACATTTGCTTTTGCAGCTGCTGCCTGGCATTGAGTACTGCTGCTTAGTTGTGACCAGAATACCCAAGTTTTTCTCTTGATTTGTTGTGGTCAGTTTTATTCAATTTAATGTATATACAGATTAAAAAGAATTGGTTCTAGTTGAGATCCTTGTGGTACCTCACTGCTGATATTTACAACTGTTTCAGTCCCATAACCAATTCTTTAACCATACATGGTCCCTTAGTTCCTGCACCTTCAAGTATTTTATATACTACAGGTGTCAAACTTGCCAGACGGTAGTTACATGGTTCTTTCTTAAATACTGGAAACATCAGCCATCCTCCAGTCCTGTGACCCTGTTAAAGGGGTCTAAAAGATTATTTAAATAGTCAATCAGTTATTTAGCCCAATTCCCTTAAAACCTGTTATGCTCACATTATAATCTATATATGTTATTATAATTTCCACTTCATCCATTGTATTTGACAGACTCATTGAAGCCATCAGCAAAACTTTGAAAGGGTGAGGAGCTAAGGCACATTTCTGCATACAGGGACTGACAGTTGCGACAGAACCTCAAAAACCAACCATCTGCAAGAAAAAAATGTTTTTCTCATTTGAACAGAGAGACAGCTGTGTTTTTTAAGACTTAGGTTTCTACATAGGCTTGTTGCCAGCACAGAACCCCAATAGCATTCTGCTGCTGACCAACTGCACATTTTTTTTATTTTCAGTGCACTATATCTTCCTGCCATTATTAAATATATGCATTACAACAAAAACATTTTACAGAAATATTGTCAGAAATATTGCTTCCTTTACTATATTGTTATATTGCTCTTGAGAGGGGGAGGGGAATAATCTCATACAATGTGTTTTTTTACACTAGAAACTAAGGTCAAGTATTTAAATGCATATATCACAATAGGCAGAAATCTTTTACCGCCCTTTACTGCATCATTATATTGCTGTTGGTGGGTGGAATGGGAGAATAATCTCATGGCAGGTTTGCAACCTGTGTTTTACAGTGGAGAAAAATCTTTTTGGAATCTAAGTATTTAAATGCATATAACTCAGTAGGCAGAAATGTTACCATCACCAATACTGTCAGTGTTCACTGTGTTTGTAGAAAGGGAAAGACATTCCGTTGTGCCTCTGTCTTTGTTACACACGACACACTATTACTTTTTATTTAAGAAAATCGTAAGTTTTCATTAGGCCTCATAATAAAACCGAGGGTCAGAGTGTGGCCAACAATAGTAGTGGCACTTGTAGTCATGGTGGTGGCAGTAGGGCCAACCTCGGAGATGACATTGGAGGCTGAGCAAGAAAGAACAGATTAAGTATACAGAACCAGTTTTGCCGTGGCTACTGCTGCTTGTGGTAGCAGAAAAGGTGGGCAGTGGATGATTCTGCGGGGGCAGTAACTGAAGCAGTCTGATGATTACTGGATAGCCATGCTTTTATACCTTCTCTATCAAAGCAAAATGGGGGAATATTTTTATCCTTCTGAAAGGGAGACCAAATTACTTTATTATCAGGAAACACTGTGTACGCAGCTTGCCATAGCTTTTACCGAACAGACACCTGACACCAGATTGTCTGAAAGGAAGGTCCCTCTCCGCCCACTGCAGAGTAACCTACCTCCCACTGTTTGTAGCAGAAGTCACAGTCAAACTGGCTCTTTATACTTTCTCTGTTCCGTCTTGCCGAGCCTCCAATGTTATCTGGGAGACAGTTTTCAGTGCGGAGGGGGAGTGGTGACCCCCAAATAGACCATGCTATCCTCTACCAGTGTCTAAAACATTGATTTTATCAAAATGAACCAGTCATGAATCCAGGAGTATTTTCACACTCACACTCCTAATTGCTAAAAGGGTTTCAATGGTTTCTAGCACTATTGCTCAGATCCATGAGATTAGGATTATTTTGTTGCCATGTAGTGAGTATTCAGAACCCAGAAAACCCAATCATTCAGTTATAGTCAAATTTAAAAAAAATATGAATCAGATCTTATTAATAAGATATTCAGGCAGATTATTGGGAATAAACATTAAAGGTGTAGCCGATCACCCGATGAACACGCAAAACGCCCCATCTGAATCCACCTTAACTTCAAATGGATGGTGAGAGTTAAAAGAGGTTGTCTCAATTCAACAAATAACATTTGTCATGTAGAGAAAGTTAATAGAAGGCACTTACTAATGTATTGTGATTGTCCATATTGTCTCCTTTGCTGGCTGGATTCATTTTTCCATCACATTCTACACTGCTTGTTTCCATGGTTATGACCACCCTGTAATCCATTAGCTGTGGTTGTGCTTGCACACTATAGGAAAAAGCGCTGGCTTCTCTGGGGGCAGGGATGGTAGGAGTACATATAGGCTGCTGCTTTACCTATAGTGTGCAAGCACGACCACCACTGATGGATTGATCGGTGGCCGTAACCATGGGAACAAGCAGTATATGATGTGATGGAAAAATTAATCCAGCCAGCAAAGGAGACAATATGGACAATGACAGTACATTAGTAAGTGCCTTGTATTAACTTTCTCTACATGATAAATGCAACTTACTGAAGAGAGACAACCCCTTTAAATGATGAAGTATAATAATACACTGTAGGCGGTTATCAGTAACACTTAAGTAGTAAGTAGCTGAATCATAGAGTTTATGACATAAATGAAGCTTCTACACCTAGTATGGACCCTTAATCTAGTCACTGGGTAATTATTAAAAGGTTTATGATTACATGGTAGGGCAGATGTTTTGGTCAGCATTTTATAACAATTATGATTATCCTAGATCTAAAGACTACTGGTTCCTATACAATTTGTGGTATGGGTACCCAAGGGGTATAGGCCATGTTTCTAAAGAGGCCTGAATTTTCAACAGCAGCAGCGCAGTGTATGTTAGCCTTGGGGATACTTAAAGAAGAACTCCCGCAAAAAATTTTATTCTCTGACCTGTTAGAAAGGTGCATGATGTAATCTATAGTGAATGTAATCTTCTCATCAGAGACTGTATCTATGAGTTATCCCCTCTCGTCTTATTGTAGCTGGGTCATGTGACCAACTCCCTGACCTCCAACTGACCCAGGACAGGAAGCCAGTCACTTCTCTATTCATTCCTATGAGACAGAAAGTGAGGCTCCCATAGGAATGCATAGATAAATAGACTTCCTGTCCACACATAAGATGCTGTGTGAGTTGTTGGGTCTGATTGCTGGTCACATGACAAGATGAGAAGCATCAGGGAGATATAACTCATAAAGACAGCCATTGGTAAAAAAAAAAAAAAGACATTCACTACAGATTACATCATGTACATTTCTAGCAGGACATGGAATACATTTTTTTGCTGGAGTTCTACTTTAAATAAAATGTATTTGAGTAGGGGGTACTTCGTTTAGAAGCATTAAAGGGAATAAAAATACATATCAGCAAAGTATATACTGTATACTGACAATAATACATGAATGTTAAATGCTCTATAGACACATGCTTGGTTGTTTTCATACCTAATATAGAAGTGAATGGAAAGAGCTATGCACATTTGTGGCCACCTCTCCATTGATTCTCCACCTGGATGCTGTGACTATGCCTCTTAACCAGATAGAATAGAGACAAAAAACATGACATAGGTGCAGGTGTGCATCACCAATGAGGCCAGGTGATTCCAGGAAATTCCTGGAAGGCCGTAAAAACAGGGGACTTTTTTACAGTGTCCGTGAAAAAAATTAGGCACTGTTTTTACTGCATTGTTATATTGCTGAGAGGGAAAGGGGGGAGAGGGGAATAATCTCATACAATGTGTTTTTTTATATTAGAAAGGGTTTTTTTTGGAATCCACGTATTTAAACACACATAATACAATAGGCAGAAATCTTTTACCGGCCTTTACTGCATCATTAACCCCGAACCCAGAACCCCATTGATGTGGGGACCCGAATTTCACTTTATTATTTTCCATTATAACATGGTTATATTGGAAAATATTAGCATTCTTAAGACAGAATGTAAAACAATATGGCTATTTACAGGTAAAAAAAAAACTCACCTCATCCACCATGCAAGCATGACCACCACTGATAGATTGCAGGGTGGTCGTGACCATGGAAACAACTAGTGTATAATGTAATGGAAAAATAAATCTAGCCAGCAAAGGAAGCAATAAGTAATAACAATACATTAGTAAGTGCCTGGTATTAACTTTCTCTACATGATAAATGCCATTTGCTGAAGTGAGACAACCCCTTTAAATGACAAAGGAAATATGATTATAGGCTGAAGGCGGGTTATCAGTAACACTTGCTCAATTTGATTTAAAATCATAAAAAAGTAGTTGAATCATCGAGTTTATGACATAAATGACAATAATATAGGAATGCTTGGTTGTTTTCATACCTAATATAGAAGTGAATGGAAAGAGCTATGCATATTTGGCATGGGAGGGTACCATTTCAGTTTTCGCCTCAGGCTGCAGAAGGGCTGGGTGCATCCCTGCATAGCTACAGTCCCAGAAGTAGGACCCGCATCTGTGAGAGTGATGCAATTTATATAAGATAGATCAAAAAATAAATCCCTGTTTAATTCCTCTGAAAATGAAGAGTTTGGGACTTGTTTCTCCAGCGGCCACTGCCTCGCTACTTCAGATGAGTACTGGTGTCAATCCACTCAGTCATAGGTCCAGCTCTCCAGTAGTGGGCCCAGGCACCAGTGTCATGTGTGTCTACTGGAGATATTCTTCATTAAACCTCACCTCATTCTGCAATATGGCAAGGGTTAAACCTTCCTTGGACAGATGAAACTAAGATCAACCTGTACCAGAATGATGGAAAGAAAAAAGTACAGAGAGGGCTTGGAACGGCTCATCATCCAAAGCATACCTCATCCTCCGTAAAACATGGCGGAGGCAGTGTGATGACATGGGCATGCATGGCTTCCAATGGCACTGGGTCCCTAGTGTTTATTGATTATGTAACTGAAGACGCAGCCGGATGAATTCTGAAATGTACAGGAATAGACTTTATGCTCAGATTCAACCAAATGCAGCAAGGTTGATTTGAGGGCCCTTCACAGTACAGATGGACAATTGCCGAAAACATACTACGAAAGAAACCTTGCAAAACACTGACGGTCCTGTGAATGGACCCTTATTAACTCTTCCTGGGAGGGGATAGGGAAAACAAATAAGCATAAATAACATGATAACCTTATTCTCTGGGTCAGTACAACTACAGGGATACCAAGTACATATAGGTTTTTTTATGTTTCACTACTTTTGTACAATAAAAAAAACATTTTTGCATCGCCACATCCCAAGACCCATAACTTTTTTATTTTTCTTTCTACGGAGCTGTGTGAGGGCTTTATTTTTTAGGACAAATTGTAGTTTTCATTGGTATCGTTTTGGGGTACATAATATTTTTGGATCGCTTTTAATTCCATTTTGGGGGGAAATTAAGCAAAAAGCATCAATTCTGGCAATTTTTTTACAGCGTTCACCATACAGGATAATTTACATGATATTTCATAGTGTGGGCCGTTACAGAGAGAGATACCAAAAATGTGGAGGAGATTTTATTTTTGCAGTTTTTCCAATGAAAAGCGTTTTCTTTCAATGGAAAAAAAAGAGTATATTTTATAGGAATTTATTTCGATAATTTTTCAAAGTAAAATCATTTTTTAAACAAACCAATTTTCTCTGCGTCTTGCCAGTTCATTTCGGGTGAGGGTGTGCCTACATACTGTGTATAGAAAGTGCAACCCAGTTGTTTTATACCACAATAAACTTGCTGATAACGGGTTTCTATGTTTATTTCCAACGAATTAGCATAAATCCAGAAACTGAACATTGCTCTCAGGTTTTCTGTGGAATTATGATATTGTAAAAGATTGCAAAATTTATTAGGGCAATATTTGTTTCTCTGAAAAGTATAAATGACGCCTACCACTCAGATTCTGGATCTATTGTCTTTCTGTTGTATGTGCACATCGGCTGAAGACATATTCTGGTAAAGTAGCTTCATTTACTTACTGTACTATACATTTTTCTATAGGATCCTTTTGACAGGGGCCAGATGTTAAAGGCTTTTCCAGGAGTGAAATATTGATAACCTATCCTCAGGATTGGTAATCTTTATCAGATTGGTGGGGTTTGACTCCTGGAACCCCACCGATCAGCTGTTTGGAAGGGCAATGCGGCCACCTGGTGGTTTGTGTGGAGGTTTGAAACCGATGGGGGGTAGAAGGGAGATATAGGGTACAGTAGGTTGCAGTATTTTAGGCAAAAATTGCAATTTGGTGTAACCATTGCAGGTTGGTTGTCCACGTTCTGTGGTACTATAGCATCTATCTTTCATAAAGTTTCTTGTGTCATTGTACAATTTTTGTAAAGTGCATGTTGCCACTATTTTTGGAATATTTTATTTGAAAAATATGTCTAAATGGGTTAAATTAGTGCAGCGGACCGGTACCGCAGGGGGGAATCACGTGAGCTTAAGGGTTATGTCAAAGTGTGGTGTTGCCGATGGTTTTTACTCACGGTTCTGCTGACTGCCCCTGGACCGGCATGCAGTTGCATGGAGGGTGGACACGACTTCCCTCGGGGCACACTCCGTACGCAGGACTCCACTGGATGGTCAGATGAGGTGCCCTTGGTGGTAATTTTGACCGTGTCGGTCGGCTGGGTCCTGGTTATCCGTGACGCCAGTGTCTTAAGGGAGACACACCCTTGGTAGCAATAATGAGTTTAAGATGTAAAATAAACTCTTTTTTTACATGCCTTGAGGTTGCATGTCATAAAGGTACAATTTCTTTAGTAGGCAGCAGATGTTACAGAGTAGTATTGTAAGACTTCTAAGACAGTGATGGTAGGTTACTGTAGCTTTAAATCCTGTTACTCTTAATTTCCTTAATTTCTCCTCCTAGTCAGTCCCCTGATAAAACTAGTCTTGGCTCTGGATAAAATGAGATTAATATTCCAGGGTATGTTGGCACTGCACGGCAGGAATTAACAATTCTGCACCGTCTATTTTAGTAGAAACCTGACTGCCCGTTGGGGTTTTTAGTAGGTCATTAAATCACAACTTTAGCTTGAAGTTGCTAGGTTTGTGTCCGGGTGCTGTGGAGCTACTCCCAGTCACTATAAGCTTTGCTGACAAAGTCCATGAAGCTGATGAGCTCAGCGTTTACCTTTTACAGGCCTGTGATCCAGTTTGTGCCAGTTTCTAGCTGCCAAGAAATGGTAAGTTGCCATCTTGTAGCTGTGACATGGCCACTGTTCAGCAGGAATGGCGGCCATGGGGTGACTCTCTCCTCCTGCACATAGCTTAGGTTGCTTCTGCCTTCCTTACATGCTTCTCTACTACTGACTCACTACCTCCCTATACCATAGAGGGGTATATTTATATGTTACTAGTCAGCACCATCTAGTGGTGGAAATTGGTATTACTGCCTAGGATGATCTTATAACACTTTATACATTTAAATACAATTCACAATGACATGGCTATACAGAGAAAAAGAAACAAGTTTGTAGTGTCCCTTTCACACGACAGGTGGGACATTGCATTAGGCCCTATTCACAGAACCATGTTTTTGCTCCACATCCGATCTGCATTTTTTGCAGATTGGATGCGTACCCATTCAAAAAATGTGAACAGCATACCGTGTGGTGTCCGCATCTGTATGTCCAAGCCCTGCAAAAAATATACAACATGTCCTATTCTTGTTCATTTTATGGCAAGAATAGATATTGTTACAATGAGTCCACACAAAAAAAAAAAACAGATGCAACACGGACGTCACACAGATGAAGATGCCGACAGCACACGGTGTCCATTCTGTGGCAAAAATATAGAACAGGTCCTATTCTTGTTCACATTAAGGACAAGGATAGGACATTCCATTCCCCAAAATACCTAACACACTCGGCTGAAATCTGTGTTTTGCGGATCCACCATTTGCGTATTGCAAAACAGGCAACGGTCGTGTTCATGAGCCCAACCGGTAGGCTCGCACAGAGTTTTTTGGAAGAGGTTTTGAGGCAGATTGTCCTGCAGGTTTTACAACCAAAGCCAAAAGTGGGTCCAGCAGGAAGGAGAAGTAGAAGACCTTCCTTTATATTTCAGATTTCTCTCAAATCCACTTCTGGCCTCAGCTGAAAAACCTGCAGGAAAATCTGACTGGAAACCTGCAGAAAATCTGACAGTTAAACTGCAGGTAGCTTAAAGGGTTATTCTCATTTTAGACAATGGGGGCATATCGCTAGGATATGCCCCCATTGTCTTATAGGTGCGGGTCCCACCGCTGGGACCCGCACCTATTTCCAGAACGGAGCCCCCGAACTGAACGAGGGCGCACTGCGCATGCGCAGCCGCCCTCCATTCATTTCTATGGGGCTGCCGAAAATAGCCGAGCGCTGGCTCGGCTACTTCCGTCGGCTCCATAGAAATGAATGGGAGCGCACCGCGCATGCACGGCCCCGGCTCCCATTCATTTCTATGAGCGGCGCGGGGAGCTGCGCCTAGTGGTGGCCGGACCCCCAGAAACCTGGGGTCCTCCAGGCGCAGCGCTCCCCGCTCCGTTCTGGATATAGGTGCGGGTCCCAGCTGTGGGACCCGCACCTATAAGACAATGGGGGCATATCCTAGCGATATGCCCCCATTGTCTAAGATGAGAATACCTCTTTAACTGTTGTATCTGTGCTCCATGCCAGAGCTTACTTCCTGCTTGAGTCCTGTACTGTTGTTAGGGCTTGCATGGCCGTGTCTTTCCTCCCTTGTGAGGCAGATTTTTACTTATTATAAATTTTGAAAACCATGTATCATTTTCTTTTCACTTCACACATACTTGCTACTGTACTTTGTGTTGGTCTATCGCTCTGGGACCCCTACCGATCAATATTGAGGGGGATTCCAATGTCTGGCCCCACCTACCAGCACATCCACAAAAAGGAGGACTGTTACCTGCAGTCCTAAGTAACATCACAGATATCACACCAACCAAATCTACCACAATGCCATGACGATTAGTGCTAAATCTCGGCATACCCATTAACAATCTTAACGTTTGTACATGTATGTTATTTTCTGTGTCATGTTGTTTGTTTTAGGTGAAGCAGATCCCA
The DNA here is from genome assembly GCA_900303285.1 of Rhinella marina. NCBI lineage: Eukaryota > Metazoa > Chordata > Amphibia > Anura > Bufonidae > Rhinella > Rhinella marina. The sequence goes on from ONZH01026770.1 coordinate 96,700, forward strand.
GACAGCGGCCACAATGACAAACTGTCTGACACTGAGGAATGAGACCCCATACCGCTTTTCTTACTGTTATTCCTATCAAATTGCATTAAACAGTGTCAAGGTATGTACAATCTCCAGTCACCTACAAATCAGATTTCTCCTTAGCCATAAATTCTTCTTTCTCATTAGCAGGTTCCCAGAATTCTCCACTGTGCTACCCTACCCCAAACTGGAGTTTAGGGCTGCATTAATACAATGATTTTTTTTAGTTAGTTATTTATTATTTATTTATTTATTTAACTCACATGAATGATCATTTATATAACGTTTAAAGCTGTAAAATTACTTTCGCTCTCTGAAGGTGTGGCTCCAGAAAGACAACTTCTGGGACCCCCACTGATCATGAGAACGGGTGTTCTGCATACTTTATCTGAATGGAGCCGCTGATCAGGCAAAATGGCTGCCCCCTTAAAGGGAACCTGTCACCTAAAACATGCCTCCAAAGGCACCCACATTACCGTAAAGTATCCAGCAGTATGTTACTAGTCAAGGGGGCAGCGGCCTCCTCGCTTCAAGTAAGGATAACCGCGCCCCCTTTCCCTGCCCCTCTGCCTCTGATTGACATCCAAAAGTTTTTGGTTGTTCAGCAAAGCCGGCCGTAGGCTTGCGCATGCGCTCAACGTCTAAGCGAGATGCACAAGTCTTTAGCCAGCTTTGCTGTCAATCAGAGGCGAAGGGGGTGCAGTTATCCTGACTTGAAGCGAGGAGGCTTCAAGCTCTGCCGTTATATAGCGCCTGAAGGGATTAAAGTTTATTTTTCAAGATTTTGGCGCAGCTGACCGGAGGAAGAAGAGCATCTTTAGTAACATACTGCTGGCCACTTTACGGTAATGTGGGTGGCTTTGGAGGCATGTTTTAGGCAACAGGTTCCCTTTAACAATGAAAAAAAAAAATCTGCAACCAGAAACAGATACAGAAATGTAATATGTTTCTCTATATGGTTTCTAAGGGAGAGATTTATCAAAGCTAGTAGAAAGGAAAACTGGCTTAGTTGCCCATAGGAAAAAATCGGATTCCACCCTTTTTTTTTCCAAAAGAGCTCAGAAAAATGAAAGATGGAATCGGATTGCTTGCTATGGGCAACTGAGGCTGTTTTTCTTTGTACCAGCTTTGATAAATATCCCCCTTAAGTGTTCTATAATTCTGTTTTAGGAACATGGAAAGATCAAACCTTACAGTAAAGTAGACATCAGGCAGCTTGCCTTACCCAGTCAGGTTTACGTGAAATATGGCGACCATAACGTGCACAACACTCGGCACCGGTCAGATCTGAATCGTCACTACAATGGGATTGATAACCCCACCTTCCATATCTGTGTTCAAGGCCACAACCAGTCAATGCTGGAGTTTGTATGTAACTGTGGAGGACCGGTTCCAAGATGTCCCAACTATGGTAAGAAATTACCAACATTGCTAAAACTATTTCTGACACTTAATAATAGATATGTCTCGTCTAATAGAACTGATCATTTAGAGGCTATGTCCACCTTCTCAACTAAATGCATCTAAAATAAAAAATTAAGCGAGTTGTGAGGGATTGGCAGCACCTCCCTTACAATGTATGTTTGCTTCCCCTTCCCTCAAGGCACACCCTGAACTCCGTGGAGCTCCTGCCTGACGGTGGCTGGGGTGACCTTGATGTTAGGTAGATGGGTGCAAGGCAGGAGGACCAGCAGAAGGGCTGGTGGGGGTCATAGAGCATGCCTGTTAGACAGTAATAAATAAAGTCTCTCTTTACTGAATAGATGATGTGCAGTCAATTGGCAGAGTTCTGAGGTACATTACACAACATGACTGTCCCAAAGGTTGTATATAGGAGATGGCAATGATACCCCCTTAATCTCTATCTCCAACACTTTGCAATTTTCCCAAATATATAAAAACAGCCTTTTTTTTGGTCACCTTGTCCCAAAAAAGCGTAATATTGAAGGATCAAAAATCATATGTACCCAAAAATGGTACCAGTAAAAACATCAACTCTTCCAACAAAAAAAGCCCCTACACAAGATGATTGGCAGAAAAATAAAAAAAAATATGGCTTTCAGAAGATGCTTTATTATGTAAAACTGAAACAAAAAAATAATACATATTTGGTATCTGTAAAAATAGAACATGATCTATCAGGTGAACATTGTAAAAAATAAAAATGGTAACAGAACAGTCCTTTTTTGGTTACCTTGCCTCACAAAAAGTGCAATATCGAGTTGTCAAAAATCATATGTACCCCAAAATAGTACAAATAAAACTGTAACCTTATCCCGTAGTTTCCAAAATGGGGTCACTTTTGGGGAGTTTCTATTGTAGGGGTGCATCAGGGATCTTCAAATGCAACATGGCAATTATCTCAGTGAAATCTGCCCTCCACACATTGCTTCTTCCCTTCTGCTCCCTGCTGTGTGCCCAGACAGCAGTTTGAGACCATATATGGGATATATCTGTAAACTACAGTACCAGGGTAATAAATATTGAGTTTTGTTTGGCTGTTAAACCTTGCTGCCTTACAGGAGAAAATGGATTAAATGTTAAATCTGCATAAAAATTGTTAACATAGTCACAGAGTGGGGCGGCAGCAGAAGATGGAAGCAGAGGCAGCAGTGTGTGGCACCAGGCAGGTGGCAGCATCAGAATAGTGGCTGAAGCATATAAAAAAAAATATGCTGAAGCATATGTCTAGAAGTAACAGGCCATATTTCACAGTTGTTCTGGTGGGAAAGCACATTACTGACAGAATGATCTAGTCTGTTGTATCAGGCACTGGTGTGTGGAAATCCTGGCTGATCCACACCTGATGGATCTTTATTAAGGTTAATCTCTCAAGATTTTGTGTTTAAAGGCGAGTTCTCTTTGGGGTAACTATGCCCCCGCCACACTAAACACCTGTTCTGATGCCACTCTACTGGCCGGGTAGGAAAGCTTGTCCAGGGCAATCTCGGCCAGTTGTGGCCACAATTCAAGTTTGGCTGCCCAGTATATTGGATAACAAGGTGGACTCCAAATATGGAGTCCACCCTGCTCAGAAACATGCTCATCAGAGACTCAAGACTCAAGCTGCTGCTGATGAAGCTTGTGCTGCTCCTGCTTCCCACCCCCATCCCTCATCCAGCAGTCATGGCAGTGGAACATGAGCACAGAAGGTCCCCCCAGTCAGACCTTCTTAAGATGGGCAATGGCACACATAGGCAGCAACGAACCAACTAAATACCAAATATAGTGTAAATCCCGGACTAATGGGGTAAGCCTGTGTAGGTTGAAGTAGCGCCCTACGTGTATCGCCGGAAAGTCCGGCTTCATCGAGGTGAGGGGATTACCCCTGAGGAAACCGGACTTACCGGCGATACGCGTGGGGTGCTACTTCATCCTACACAGGCTTACCCCATTAGTCCAGGGTTTACACTATGGCGCTTTATGTTTGATCAGGCATCACTCTTTGTTATTTGATGCTGCATTATTATTTGATTTATTGATTTTTTTTTCTGTATATCTTATTGCTCTAGATTGGCACTTTATTTTATCCCGGACTTTACATGCTGGGTCCTTATTTATGGACTTTGTTGGCCTATGTATTTGTGCTTGGTTTATTTTTACCAGCACATGGTCTATTGTATACAATTTTTAAATGTGTGTATAATCGTGTTGTCCAATAAAATTGCTGTATTGCTTTTATTATTGTTGGATGTGCACTTTATTTTGGTTTTCTCGGGCCTTGCGGCTTTTTGATATTGTGTCAATTGTTTCTGAACCATTTATGCACTCCGTTTCATGGTTAGTATGCCCCCTATTCTCTTGGTTATTAGACCCCTTTGCCGAATGGTGATAATATTGTTTTCACTACACAAGCAACTCAGCATGCATCTGGCCATTTGCGGAAGGGAATCAGAGTGACTCCCTGCCTCCATCTCCACTGCATACTGCCATGGTCTGTTGAGATCATCTTTCTGGTCTTCCACATCGCCATCCAGCTCCTCATGCTTCTCCTGCTTCTCTCCTGTCGCTTAGGCAGATAAACCACATATTCCTGCATACAATTCCTGGGCTCCCCACTGGGCTTAGGTGGCCATGAGATGTAGGCTCCAGAACATGAAGGCGTGGAATGACATCATTCATCCCATAGTCCTGGAGACTGACAAATAAAGTGGCCTCCTCAAGGGCCTGAGCAAACGGCAGGTGTCACGCATGAGCTGCCACTGGCTAACATTGAAGTCACACAGGGCAATACTCCTCTCTGCCTGCATCCTCAAGAAAATAAACAATGTGGACACCCCAATAACTGTAAAGTAGACAGCTTATTTGCCCCAATTTGAGAAAAAAGAAATAATAGAATTGCTTATCTACTAAACAAAGCGGACACCCCAATAACAATAAAATTAGAAAGCTTATTCACCCCAATTTGAGAATCAAAGTCTAATAGAAGTGTTTATGTACTAAATAAGAAGGACACTGTTTAATGAGATAGCTCTTCAGCTTCAGATTACAGTCCCTGCACTGTCCCTGCAGTCTCCCTATGCTCTCCCTTCAGTATGTAAAAACTCTTCCTACACTGTCCCTGCACTCTTCCTATTCAATATTCCACAATTTAGCAACACTGTCCCTAGCGCTTGTAATGTCTCTGCCTAGGCTCAGCTCACAATTAAATGGCAGAGACCACACAGGATGAGGCTTTTAACAGGCTGTGACATCACGGGTCTGGCTAGCTGCTGATTGGCTGTCTGAATGACATTATGGGTGATCTTGGGTTCCCGGGCTTCTTACTTTTACTTTGTAACACGTGTAGCCGTCATTTTAGGAAAAAAAGGATTTGTTACCATGAAGCATAAGGAAATTCGGATTTGTTGCATATCAAATTTTTCCTAAGCTTCAGATCAAATTCCACTTCAGATGCTTCAATTCACTCAACAATAGACAGGATTTCTGTGTGGATAGCACCAATGACTTGACAAACAAGAGGGAATAACTTCTGAAATATAGCAAACAGCACTCAATATCACCGAAGGTTAGCAATTGACATATATATTAGCAATTGCCATATAGTCATCTTACCCAGTGTTCCTCAACTCCGGTCCCCATGGCCCACCTACTGGTCATATTTGCAGGATTTCCTTAGCATTGAGAAGGTGATACAATTAGTGTCAATGCTTCAGGACTTACCACAGGTGTTCATTATGTGGGATATTCTCAAATCATGACCAGTAGGTAGGCCCTGAGGACTGGAGTTGAGGAACTCTGATACTACCTACACATTGGTTACAAGTACCCAGAAAGTGGCCAACCCCTTTAATTTAAAGCTTTCTTTACATTTTGAATTGTGAATATCTATATGGTTGAATGTTGTATACTTTAAGGTAAACAAGAAGCAGACAGAATTGAAATGGAGAAAAGGAAGCAGGAAGAAGAGGAGAGAAAAAGAAAACAAGCACAAATGGAGAGAGAGAGACAAATCCAGGAGCAGATTGAAAAGGAGAACAAGGCTCTTGAAGAAAAACTTGCACAATCTTTTGAGAAGCAGCAAATGAAGCAAAACCAAGCAATTAACGCTCAAGAACAATTTTACATCCAGCATCAAGAGGTGGAAGACAATGCACTTGGGTTTCAAACTAATGAGGTAACAATCTAATGTTGTATATGATGAAAGTCATGACTAATCACCATAGTTCACTGCACTTCTTCTGGTACCAGAAGCTGCTTATTCTCATCTCTGTCTTTTATGTATAGTTTCACACTAGATGGATTTTTTTAGTGACTGAGTTGGTTTCTGCACATCCACAGAAAGATTATAGGTAGGGTAGATAAGAAGTGAACTACAGTACAAGCACAGGATGCTGAAAGCAGAGGAAAGTGCTGCTTGCCCAAAATATTATATAGTACCAATTTTTGTGTATTATTGTGAAAAATTAGCAGCAAATGGTCAGAAACAAAGTGGTCTTTGTACCAAAGGGAGGAGGATACATCCACCAACTGCTGCTCAATCTTCGAGTTTCAGTATGGACATGGTGTAACTTTCTTTCGGCAACACAATATAGTAACAAAATTTAAAAGTCTGTCGCAATTTTTGCACCATGGCTTCTTCCTAGGCCAGTGACATCACATTCATCAGTCACATGGCCTAGGCGCAGCCCAGTCCCATTCAAGTGAATGAGGCTGAATTGTGATACCAAGCCCAGCAACTATTAATTGGATGGTGTTTTGCTCGGTAAGCTGCAAGGAGGCCATGGCACTCACAGTCTGAGGGTTTATTACTGATGACCTATCCTCAGGATAGGTCATTAGTATCTAATCTTTGGAGGTCCTACTCTCGGCACCACTGCTGATCAGTTGTTTGAAGATACTGCGGCACTCCACACCTCCTGACACTGTGCAGCCCTAGGGAGTACTATGGTGAAGATTGCCACAGTGAACTGTGAGTATTACTACTCCTGTCCTAGTAGTTTCCACTCCTCACCTTCTCTACTGGGTCACTGCACTTGGTAAACTATGGTAAAATAAGGCTGTGGCACTCACAGTCAGCAGCGTCCACAGCACTAAATCTATTAGGTCATGCCTATGATGTAACATGTAGATACCTATCACTGACCATGGGGCTTTTATTAGACCTAGTGACCTCTGCATCAAGGTTCATAGATGCTGTGGTCAACTATTAAAGGGGTTGTCCCATTAAAAAAATTCTACAATTTTCAAACCAGCAACTTGATCTGAATAATTTTGTAATTTCATGTAATAAAAAGGTTAGCATAGCCACTGAGGTATTCATTAAAATGTATCTGTATAGCGTCACCTGCTGTTTATTTTTTTCTTTGACCTGCTCACTGAGATGGCTGCACTTGCTCAGTTTCATCCTTCAGCTGCCTCCTGAGCTATGATAGGAAGAGCTGAGACACGCCCCCTGAGCTGTGAAAGGGAGAGCTGAGACACGCCTCTTGAGCTGTGATAGGGAGAGCTGAGAAACTCCCCCTTCGCTGTGATAGGGAGAGCTGAGACACACCTCCTGAGATGTGATAGGGGGAGCTGAGACACGCCCCCTTAGCTTCAGTAGAAAAGACACTCCCATGAGCTGCCAGCTTGATAAATTTAACAATGAATGGGGAGATCTCTGGATCCAGGTGAGGTACAGGGCTGGTTCTAGCTTTATTACAAATAGATTGTCATGTGTATGATGTCTGATGTTCATTTTTTTACATTAATCATGGGATAACCCCTTTAACTGTAGCATCTAAGTAGTCTTCCATCTTATTATGTTTCCATACAATGGAATCTGCTGGAGTATGTTTTCATATGGAATCCGAAGCATCGAGGTACAGTTTGCCATATTACAGCACTGTACAACTTTGAACTTGTACAAAGCCATAAAACAGCTAGGACATTGTATGTTTAGAAGGTCCTTTTGAGCTCAAGGATTTCATCTACAATGTCAACTACTGTGCAAATATATACCATATATTTTGTTTTGCATCTCTTATATAAGTTATATTATTACGCTCATATGAACAGTTGTACAGATTAATTTTCTTTCTATTGTATTGTGTTTTACAGGCAATGAAGGTAAAAGAGAAATTCATACAGCTTTTGAGAGATAATAACATTGAAGAAGATGAAGAGATGCAGTCCAGAAGTTTGCTAGAGAGAATTATTGTTTTCCAGTATAAACTGGCATCTGACTATGCAAAAAAACACAACTTAGTCATGCAGGCCTTCCAGAATTTAGATCAGATTTTTGGTTTCAAAACGCTTTCATTAAAAGAAAATTTTCTCATTTTGAAAGCTATGGCAGATGTCACCATGAGCGATTCCCCAGCATAAGAAATGGAGTACTTTCACTTTATGGAAGCTAAATCATTTTTTGTCATTTGTGTTATTGACAAACTTTACAAAGACAGCAAAACTGCAGTAGGAGACATTTTAATGAACGTTATTCAATATTTTTCAGACCCCTATAAGCAACATATTGTACTTATCGTATAGAATAATATTTGGAACCCTGCAGAGGCTGTTATATTTTATCTTATCGTCTCCAAATATGAAACACCTCTGACTGAAGTCGAGAAAATTTTACATCAAGTTCAAACTTACCAGATAAATCTCAAAACAGCAATCACAGCTCTGGAGCAAAACGACCCTGTCCAGTATTTGAACTATAAAATTCAGAAGGAAAAAGATAAAGATGTGAAGGCAATCATAAAGGAAATGAGACAATTTGGACATTCAGAAAGTATTCTTATGTTTGTAGAGCAGGTTTTAGAGAAACTCATGATGGAGCTCCCTAAACATGAACTGAAAGACCTAGATGCTGAAATGAAAAAAGAAGTGATAACAATGATCAAGAAATTTGATGTAACAGAGCTTAGTGTGAAAAATATGGTAAAGATATTGGTGATATTGGCAGTAGCAGTGGAGGACACTACAAGTAGACCTTCTTTAGATCCAACAAAGAAAGCAAGTGGTTACTTTCCTAGAGCTACTCAGTTTGCCTCTATCTTGACTTTGCTGCTATCAGAATCGCCTGACAGTAAAGGATGCCTATTGGAAATTGCCACTGGTGAAGGAAAATCATGTATTGTGGCAGTGTTTGCACTAATACAAGCCCTAAGAGGAAAAACAGTTGACATAATTACCAGCAATCCAATTTTGGCTCGCCGTGATCAAGAAGAATGGAATAAAATGTATGTATTGTTTGATGTGATAAGCAATGTCATCCCTCCCCCACTTGAAATGGATAATTAGATGCCCAACTTAGAGATAATGCAATAATTAATGCTTACAATGCATCCATTGTATATGGAACAGTGGAGAACTTTGCTGCAGACATCTTAAGACAGGAGTTTGAGAAGAAAAAAACAAGAGGTGAACGGAAGTTTGACATTGCTGTTGTGGATGAAGTGGATTATATGACTTTAGATACTGGAGCCCAAATTACTTTCCTGTCTCATGAAACCATAGGTATGAGACACTTAGACCAACTACTGGCAGCAATCTGGGCAAGAGTTTGCCTGTGCCAGAGAATTGAAGAGGCAAACACAGGTAACATATTTTGGGCCACCGGAATTCAGTATTTTCACAAACTGGCAACAGATGCAATATTTGGGCAAAATGCCCCCGACCACTTTAATGCCATACATATTCTTACATGTGCCTTGCAACTAGGTCTAATCAATGATAAAGATCTATGGGAAATCAAAGATTCTTCACCTTCTGAATTGAATGCTAGTAGCCTTGAAAATACTCAGCTGGAAAAGCTGTTAAGTAAATTTGGCCCACAACAACAAAAAGTTCTGTTCAGAGTCTTTGGAAAAATTATGAACGATATGGTACAATTTAAATTTTACGTGCTCGAAGATGGGAAAGCGTCTTTTCTTGAGAATAGTTGCGAAGCCAAAACTTCCGTCAGTATCCTTCTTATGGAACATGGACAAGCTTGTTTTCTAATGGCTGAAAAAGAGCTTATAGATATAACAGTAGAAGAAATCTCATCCATAGTAAGATATTCTGATAACTGTAAGACAGAAAAAAGAGATGAGAATGTTATTCTACTTCCAAAACATCTGATGGTTTACACTGAGAATCGACTCCCCATCTTTGTGGAGAATGCATTACGGGCCATAGTGATGGAAAAAGGCAGACAGTATACAATTGATAGCAGAGACAAAGTCAGTTCGCCTGAACATCATGGCATAATTCCAATCGACTTCAAATCCACTGGTGTCTTAGAGAAAAACAAACGCTGGGGAGATGGACTACAGCAGTTCCTGGAGCTAAAACATCAATTAGCGTTATCTCCGTTATCTAGTGTGACCAATTTCATGTCCAATTTCCATTTCTTTCAGAGATATAAAAGTGGGTCTGGAATTTATGGAGTATCAGGAACATTAGGAGAAGAAGTTGAGATCAACTTTTTGATGAAACATTACAAAACATCCAGTTACCTTATGCCCACTCATCGATACACTAGAAAACTGGAGCTACCTGTTATGCAAGTGAACGGAGGTAAAGAGTCTTGGCTCAAAGAAATATGCAAGTGTGTAAAAGAAAAAATAAGTCCAAAAACTTGGAATGATGGACAATCAGTTTTAGTCGTTTGTGAGGATGTAAAAACTGCAAATGAGCTCCAGCGCAAGTTGTTGGAACTAAAAGCAGTGTCAAACCATAGCAACATTACTTTATATACCAGAAGTGATAAGCATAACATAGAAACGAAAACCTTTCAGTCAGGTGATGTTATTTTGGCTACAAACCTAGGTGGCAGAGGGACCGATGTTAAGGTTACGAAAGAAGTGAACCAAAGTGGAGGACTATGTGTAATCCTTACTCATTTTCCAGCCAATAGAAGAGTTGAGAAACAAATTTTTGGCCATACGTCCAGGAAAGGGAATCCTGGTATGGTGCAGATGATATTAAATCAGCAAGACTTAGCTCCTGCCTACCATGGACAATCAATGGAAGAAATGAGGAAAATAAGAGCATGCTATGAAAAGAAACAAATTGAAGGAATGGAAAAGGAAGAGCTGGTAGAAGTTAATATCCGTCAGGAACTTTTCAGTCTTTTCTGTAAATACTTAGAGGACTTCCATTCAATGTACAGTGAGGATGAAAGAAATGCTTTCCAGAGCATTCAAGATGCATCTAAATTGGAAAAAATATTTGAAAACTGTAAGATGTTAGATTACCAGCAAGGCCTCAATGCCCTGAAAGACACATGGGCCTTATGGCTTACAATGCATGATGATGACATCAATAACCACAAAGATTTAGAAGCCCTGAAAATTAATCTGATGCAAGTTCTGGCACAGAAAAAATCTCAACTATCCGTTTCACAAACAGAACATTTTTATGATTATGTTAAAGTAGCCATGGACCGCACTTACTTGCATATAAATCATAAGAACCGTGAGATTGGAGCTTTAAAATTCTGGAGAAAAGTGGAACAGGTTGATTCTGTGTACAAAGCCATTTCCCTCTACAATCAAGCATTCATCACAATCAATTTGGAAAAAAAGGATTATAAAAATGAAGCTATTGGTTTACTGACTGAAGCAAAGAAGGCTATGGAAATTTATGTCTCTGAAATCAGCAACACCAATGTATTTGGAGGTTTCACTCAAAAAACTAAATTTGAGCCTCACCACCAGGAGACAAATTTTACTTTGCAGATAAATACACGGATGAACTTACTCAACGCCTGGAAAAATTACATTGAGAGGTCACTTGAGAAACTACATGATTTACAGTCAAAGAACAAAGACGCAATAACCAAGGAATCCAGCATCTTCACCCTACTTGAGCCTACAAATAGTGGAAAAGTAGAGACAGATGAGATGTCTCTTTTCTATGAATATGGGATGTCATTTGTGTTTGAGGTGGAGGAGAAACCAAAATTTTGCATTGATGCCTTAATTTGTTTCCTACTGGGTGCATTGCAGCTTTTTGCAGGAATTTTGACATGTGTTCTTTCTTTTGGGACAGCAGGTCAAATTGGACTGGGTCTTATATCAGAAGGTTTAAGTGACATGACAGAAGGAATAAAAGGTATGGTCAAAGGAAGCTTTGACTGGGCAGAATGGGCACTATCAAAGGCCTTGAGTATTGGAATATCACTAGTGACAGCCGGGGTCAGTCATATAATGAAGGTAGCTAAAGTGGCAACAGACACTGCAAAAGCTGTTCTGGAAAGTACAGAAATATTCCTTTCAATTGCAAAAGATGTAATAACATCAGTAGTTGAAATTGCGGACTCAATAAACTCAACAAACTCATCCTGTTCTACTGTCACAAACTCTGTTATTACGTCAATACAAGACCTTGCATCCAATGCAGCCTCAAAGAACATCATAATGCAGACTGCCAGATTTACTGGAAATGAACTCAACAAGCACGGAATATCAAATGCCTTGAAATATGAATCAGATCTTACAGCAGAGAAAACAATGAAACAACTCCTGGAAGATATATTTATGAAGGTAACCGGCACAAGTTTGGAGACCAATGAGACTCTCAAGATGTTTCTTCTAAAAATAACTGTAATCAATTCTGTACCAGAATCTACTTTAAAAGCTGAATACCCTGAGAATTATAAGATTAAGGCATCCAAGAAGAAACTCCTGGAAGAGAAACTAGTGAAGTTGGTTGACTTGGATTTCTCAGGTGCAATAGGACAACATAAGATTTATCAGTTGTGCATACAAAATCTGAAAGATGCTGCACTCGATTTCTCAAAACGACCGTCAACAGAAGACATTGAAGCCAGTGCTCAACTCAAAGATTTAATTGTAGAGCACAGTCCATCAATTAGAGACACTTTAGCAGCTATCCCTATAAATCAGTTGATGGTTGAGGTCATAGTTCCTCAAGTTACTAGTCTTGATACCACAGATTACAAGCAGGATAGGCGTAGCAATTTCCCAGATGTGATAAAAGTCAGAACAGAAATGCATAGCTTAATAACCAACCACATATCGGTACAACTTACCAATCATTTAATCAACTACTTTCTAACCTTCCTAAGAAAAATATGGGAAGATAACTATGTCAGAAAACCTAATAAGAAGTTGATGGAGACTGCAACAATGCGGCTCAATAAGACACCAAAAATGTATTTTCACATCAGCCAAAAGATCTTTATTCAAAGTGACCAGGAAGATATAGAAGAAACCTACCTCAAGGAGCCAAGCCAAGATGAAATAGCTCTATATATCGATGGTTTGTTAAAAGGCAGCTACCATAACATTGAATTGGAGTTGAACATTCTCACCAAAAGTGACCTGATAGAAGGTCGAGGCATAAGACTGACATTGTGTGGAATGGATGAGAAGGATATATCCACAGGTGTATACCCAGGGAAAGATCCATCATCTGAATTTATTGAACTTCAAGTCAAGGAGGGGTAAGTTCTTTATTATTCTTTAAGACTTATGTTTCCAATGCATAGAATGTGTTATAACTATACTTAAAGGGAGTCTGCCACCTCAAAAAACAGTTTCAAAGTTAGCAAAGTTATAGCTGTGTAAGGTAGGAAACATATACAGCAAACCCAGGAGGAGTGAGTCGGTGAGTGGACTGGGGGATAGTGGAAGTGATTGGAGCTCTAGCAATGATAATGATGGGGGTTGTGGTACTCTTTCTCTTTCTAAAATCTCTATGAAAAACCGAGGTTTTTGTAAATGCTTATGTAATTCCTGGGCTGAGGGGTATAGATAAAATATAGGCTGGAAATATATATATACAGCTGGCCAAACCATCTCAAAGTAACAATGTCCCTTCTCACTGCAGTAAGGTCTCCTTCTGCCATAAACAAGCACTATACCTTGCTGACTGACTCTAATGCATGGCCTATTATCCAGGCCTTCTGATCCTCGTTTTCTCTGGAGTACTTTTGTGTAGCAGTTTCTTTCTGGGCTGTAGTAGTCTCAGAAATGAAGGTTGTCTGAGCTCAGGCAGTAAGGGGATGTAAATCTTTTCTCTTACTCAGCTAGAACTAGACTCCCACTAACCAGGAATGGACCAAGGTCCATCTCCTGGCAACCTGTTTGTCGAAGTGTTAAGCCTGACTTATCCATACAATGCTACTGGGTATAGAAATATAGTAAATTAGAACATTTTACTTTACAATTCTATATTGACTCCAACTGCTAACAAGTTCTACTACCTCATGGCATCAGTTTAATCACAAAAAAATCCGGTGACAGCTTTCCTTTAAGGACCTTCTAGGCACCTTTAAAAATGGCTCAAAAACTCAATAACTTGTCAATCACTTCTTCCTCCTCTGTTTCAGCCCCCTGGCAGGGACATTTCTGTGGAAGCTAAAAGAGTTCAAGAGGGGCCTGGATGTATTTCTGGAGGGTAATAATATTACAGGTTATAGTTACTAGATATGGGTTGTTGTTGATCCAGGGAGTAATTCTGATTGCCTGATTGGAGTCGGGAAGGAATTTTTTCCCCTAAAGTGAGGAATATTGGCTTCTACCACACAGGGGTTTTTGCCTTCCTCTGGATCAACTTGTAGGAAAACAGGTCAAACTGGATGGACAGATGTCTTTTTTTCGGCCTTATAAACTATGTTACTATGTTACTATGTTACTATGATTCCAATTTAGCATTCGATAAAGACAATGAAGGAAAGAGCGGATTGTATGATGTCATATCACAAGCAACAGGAGGGAAGGCTGAAAGTGACGCCATTCAGGTGGCAATACAATCAGAGGTATCTGACCTAGTTATCTTCACATTCGGCTATACTTTGCTATAGAAGCTGTCCATGCCATTGCTATGGTTTTCAAGAGTTCCAGAGGCCCAAGTGCCCAGGTCCTCCTTCCTAAACACTGTAGTGTTTTAGTACTGATGGGCCAGCACAGATGTTTATTTAGAGAACATAATTTCCTTCCTTTGCCCTAGATTCTTGAGGTGTGATTACATGGGCATGTTAATGGCAGTAGATAATGCTCATGATTCACCACCAATTGCCACCTACACAAATGCAACCCATATATCCATATCCATATCCACTTCCATATCTGCTAAGCCCCACTGACCTTATGCTGTGCTACTCTGAGAGGAGGGAGGCAGGTGTCCATTTCAAGAGAGCAAACTCCCAGTAAAGCAGATAGATGATGTCAGCT
>ONZH01026771.1:0-22213 GCA_900303285.1 Rhinella marina
TTGCATCCGTACAGACAAGTGGAAGCCAACACTACTACGGTGTTGTGTACTAAGGAAGGGGTTCTTAGTCCTGAAGATGTCACTGGGGCAGAGTATAGTGGCTGGTATATCCTTAAAGCTACCTTCACCAGGAAGGATAGCCGCGATAGGTTAAGGTTTAGGACATATTTTGATAGACCCATCCCTGTAAGAGGCACCCTTAAGGCTTATTGCATGTTGAGGGATTCCCAGATGATTATCACTAGGGAATCCAGTTATGTTCAGGGACATGTGTCCACAGATTACTTACGAACCATGTAATGATGTTAAAGTTAAATTGCAGTAACTCTGGTCAGGCCTTATGGAATGATCAGAGTGGGTCCGGTAAAACTGGAAGGCTTGTACCGAGCAACAGTTTTAAAGGTATGGACCGATGCCAAGGATCTAAGGTATACTCAGTTAGAGGGGTCCCCATCCATACGGTCTTTTATGATCACCATCATGAGAGACAACTGTGTGCCGGAGGTGACGGGATACTATTTCGTCACCTATGCCCACTGGGAACAGGACACCCAGATGGTCATGTAGACACTAACCCCTGGAGGTGGGATTTAGTGTGCAATGGGGTGGACACCCCTACAGTGGATGTATGGATGGACGGTACCCCTATGACTGAGGAATACCGGAATAGGTATGTGTCTTCCGATTGGAAAGACCCCCGAGGCAGAGATATTAACTTTGATATCAATATAGATGGTTCGTTTAAGTGGCCTTTTTGTGAGGCAGTAGATGAAGGGTGCTGGACTTTTACTCAGTGGGTCTATCTGTCCAATTCCAAACCGATGGGAAAACTAGTGTTACAGGCTGGAGAGAGTGATCAATGGTACTCATTCAAAGGTAGGGGACAAGTGTGTGTAACGGTGGTTAGGGTCCCCTATGAAACGGAAGGTCTCCAACCTGTGAAATCCCATTCTGACTCTTGCATCGCCCCTATCCATAAATCGGCAGATCCCATAGCTCCTCAACTGTCATCCCCTTGGAAAATCATTACTAACACGAAATTCGTCCTTTTCACCTGGAGAATTTCCGTGGATGATTTCCGAGTTGATCATTGGGATCACAGATGTGAGGAGTTTGTGAGGAACCAAATGGACATGATAAGAGGATGGATAGAGGCGGGGCAAGAGGTAAGAAAAGATGACCCTAGAAATAGGAAACACAGGGGGAGACGAGATCTGATTGCCATGGGACTAGGCGGAGGTGCATTGGAGTGGGGGCTCTGAACACTATGGATATGGAAGTCCTGAGAAGTAAACTCGGGGACGTTGCGAAACACACCGGGGAAGGATTCAAGACCCAGCTTGATGTAAACCACGTCTTAGAGGGTTTACAGCATTCGCACATAGATGCCACTACCTCTCTATCTTCTGCTCTACGAGAGAAGTTTAGAAGGTTAGTTGTGGGTCTCTTGGAGGAGCAAGACAGAACTCAGCTTGCCCTGGCGTGTACGCAGGTCCGAGATGAACTCTCGGATAACCTTAAACATATTGTGTCGGCCCTACATAACGGACACTTCCCATTCAACCTCCGCCAACGGATCAGTCCCTCTGATCTCTCCCTTTGCGGCCAATCACACCAACTGGTGGGTGGTCCAGTGGCACGGTTGTAATAATCTGACCTGTACCGCGTCATCGTTGGCACCTGTATCCGGTATCCTTAGGGAGGGGTACAGTGCCATCACCTAGGAATTGTGGTGAGCAACCGGACGGTACTCCATCCACAGCTCCCCTCGGATGTCCTGACCTATGAGAGAGGCCATCCCTATCTGTTGGATACAGAAGGATGTTGGAGGAAAGAGGACGCTATCCTCTGCCAGGGTAGTCAGGAACGGGTGCTTAGACACCAGTGTTGGGACACCGAGGGGTCCTGTGAGATGAAGACCAGCCCAATGCCTTCCTCCCGTCTGATTTACATGGGACAAGGGTATTGGTGCTGGTACCAGGGAAACAATGTGTCTTATACCATCTACGGCCACTAACTGCACCGAAAGAGGAGAACTCCTCCCAGGGGCATATTGCACCCTCAGTCCGGTCCTAGGTATAGATGTCGCGGAAGTACAAGGAAGAACCCCGATTACCCCCGAAAGGAGATTGGACATCCGCCCAGACACTCCGTGAGGCTCCAGAAGATACCACTTGGGTTCGGGAAGGAACTCAAGCATCTTCTTCTGGACTTCAGCCTGGAAGAAGAGATCCTGAAGAACCTTCGAGAGACCGAACATCAGGCCACAATCCAGTTGGCCCATGACAGAACCAAGATCACCGAAATTACCACCGCATTGGAAAAGGACTCCAAGGTTTCGTGGTGGGAGAGCCTTTTTGGATACAGTCCTAAAGCCACGTCCTTCTTCAACTTGTTGATCCATCCAGTAATAGTCCTCCTGGTTCTGGTCGTCGCGATGTATCTGGGACTATTCCTTATTTACCGGAGAGTCAAGAGACTTGGCGAACCAACTGGAACAGAACCAGACGGATCTTCACGAGAAGAAGAGGAGAAGAAGGCTCAGGATGTAACCCTTGCGAAAACCTGAGATCGTGGACTTTATTTGATTTTTTTCCTTTTGCATGGACTTTTTATGATTTTGTTTATTCATGGACTTTATTTGATTTTTCCATGGACTTTAATTGTTATGATTTTTCTGCTATGGGAGTTTTTGGGGGTGTAGACCAAGACTCTGTGCGGGGTTGGGTCTGCCACCATCCAAAAACTCCATATTGTTTATATGGTTTACAATTATATAGATTTTATTGTACTATAGGGGGGATGGGTTTACATGTGGTTTTCCGTATGTGTGTGGGGAAAAGAATAGGGCCCGTTAGGGACAGGTCCCTTCTCTAAAACATTTGCCACTCCAACCCTATGAATGGTACAGTTCATAAGGGATGGACTGAATGACAGTCAGTGCGGTGTTCATTCCCGCAGGTAGAATTTGGGTACTTTGACATCACCTCGCACTCCATAAAGTCTGACCTGCCTTGTAAAGACCTGCGTTTCTGTCCCTGAAAGAACTTCCTCAAAGACAGAATCTGCAAGCAGATAAGAAGTGTCGGGAGAAAAAGTACTAAAGGAGGCCGTCACCGGTGCTACGTGGATCGGCCTAGAGACTGAAGAGTGAATCTGTCCCAGAGTCTAATCGACAAAGAGAAGGCAGTGGGAGCAGCTGATACTGGAAGACCGACACCACCTGAAGATCACGAGTAGAGCCATCCCGGAGTCCAATCAACAAAAAGACGACAGTGGGAAGAGCTGAGGACCCAAGATGTGAGGGTGAAGCCATCCCCGAAGTCCGACCACTTGAAGAAGACTGTGGGAGTAGCGGAAACTTAGAGACAATGGTGTGCCATCCCAGAAGTCCGAACGAAAGACGACTGAGGGAGACGCTGATGTATGATACCGAGAGAAGACGAGGATAGTTTGATCGGTGGACGGAGACGTCGGGTTACGGTGAAGGGCAGGGAAGAGGTCGCGTAACCACGAGGGGTGATGTCTCAGTACCTAAGGACCGGATCATTCTTCAGTCCATCCTGAACTGGTATCCATTGTATTGGGGGGGGGGAGGCAGATAGATCTCCACACTTCCCCCAAAAATATGTCGTGTTCCCGACAACAGGGGGATTGTAGAAGGAAGTGTGGGTGCCACCTATAATATATGCATATACCTATATGTATATGCATATATGGGTGGCCCCAAATTGAGGGTCTGTGGCCCCATGGCCACGAAGGCCTGAAGCCCTGGTGGATGTGGTTATCCACCAGGTGCTCTAACTATATGTATATATATATATATATATAGATATGTGTGCATGAGCCCCATTAACATGCACCTATGTCTATATATATATATTTATATAATTGCCCTTTCCATAAATGCCCCCTGTTATAGATATTGCCCCTTTATATAATGAGCCCCCCTTTCCATATGTCCCCTTTATCATCCAATAGTATATAGATGCATGTACATGATCCCCAGTTATGTACATGTATCTATATACATGTAATAGCCAGGGTGCCCCCCCCATAGCCCCCAGCAGATGGACAATGGCCATCTGCTGGGATAGTTGGAGACATGGGACTGGACTAACTAGTCCAGTCCCTGGTACTTCAAAGGGACAGAAGATCGATATGATCTTCTGTCCCTTCTGTTAATTACCCTCAGCGCTGCTGGGGGCAATTAACAGGACAGGGAAACAATAGGTTTCCCTGTCTGTGCATGGCGCGTACCTCCGGCACTTGTAATTACAAGTGCCGGAGATACAAAGCGCTCCCCAGGCGGAGGATCAAAGAGATCCTCCGCCCGGGAAACAGCGCGCGCCGGCGCGGTGACGTCATAGCACCGCGCCGGCGCTCGTGCACACAGCTGCCGGCGCGCTCGCTTGCCGGCAGCGCGGGAGGACGGGAGCGAGCGCGACCGGGTTTAAATAACCCGATCGCGCTGCGCTCTTCAGTTGAGCCGTGCCTCCCCAAGCCTGAAGACCCCCTGAAGACCCCAGCCAGAAGACCCCCAGAAGACCCCTTGGAACAAGCATCCCCTGGAACAAACCCCCTGGAAGGCTGAGTAACGTGATCCCCTGCTCCAGACCCCTGTGCCTTGCCCTGTCCTGCTCTGCTGTATCCCTGAACCCCTGGTGTCCTAACCCCTGCCCTGCAAACTTTAACCCCAGCTGCCCTACATTCCACCATCCTGCCCATACCCTCTTGGAGCCTGCCATTTGGAACCCTGCCAGTTAACCCCTGCAACCCTGCCCTACTGCTCCCTGCATTATCCCCTGGTGCCCTGCATTACCCCTGATCCTGTAACCCCTGCTCTGCCCTATTTTCCCTGGATTAACCCCTGATTGCCCCCTGCCTGCATTATCCCCTGGTGCCCTGCATTACCCCTGATCCTGTAACCCCTGCTCTGCCCTATTTTCCCTGGATTAACCCCTGATTGCCCCCTGCCAGCATTAACCCCTGGTACCCTGCCCTGCTGTACTCTTGCCCCACCATTACAATTAACCCCTTCCCTGCCAATACCCATTGTTCTGTGATTTAACCCCTTTGTTCCCAGGGACAGTAATTTAGAGATAGGCTGGGGAGGGCTGCTTTATATGTGTGTATGTGTTTTGTTTAGTAAGTGACGTGGTTGGAGTTGAACGGGATTGTGTAGTGTAGCTAGGTTTTTATTGTACTGTATTGTTAATAAATAATAAATATTGTTATTATTTATAATACAGTGTGCAGTGTTTATTGTTTTATAACGTGTACTTTGAGTCCCTTTTAGGTCGTGTGAAAGGCAATAGAGTAGCACTTAGGCATAAATAGGCGGAACTAGCGGAAGCGGGTTTTGCCTACTTATGAATATTAATTATTGGTACGCCCCAAAATACCAATAATTAATACTCCCTTTTACACGGTACCAGAAAAAGAATACACACAATGGGCTAAAGTGCTTGAACGTTGCTGAACCAGTAAAAACAGTGTAGCTAAAATACAGCAAAGACATAAGTATGCAAACATTTTAGTGCAATCAGTTTCACATTTGCAAGCATAAGAGGCTCAGATATACGTTTAAGTCTCTCCTCGTGGCTCCTTGGCATGATAAAATGCTGTCTGGAACACATAGTCCAAAATTCAATTGTAATCCACGTGAGGTAATATTGTAATCCAAAAAGGTAACGTGTAATCCACATGGATAATAGAACATAGCAGTAAATAGAGTACCCTTTTTCCAAAGGGGGCCCCAAATAACCTGAGAAGGAGGAAAAAGGGAAAATAGGCGCGCTTAGGTGCAACTGGGACTTTTCTGCAGAATGGGGGGAGTCCTGACAGCCATGCCCAGCTGGGAGTCAAACAGGGGCAATACATAGATAATAGAAAATAGCAGCACATAGAGAACCCCTTTTGCCAAGGGGGCTCCCAAATAACCTGAGAAGGGGGGAAAAGGAAAATAGGCGCGCTTAGGTGCAACTGGGACTTTTCTGCAGAATGGGGGCAGTCCTGACAGCCATGTCCAGCTGGGTGAGAGTCAAACTGGGGCAATACAAACAAACAAACAAACATAAAAAGTGCCAACTAGCTCTCACCCGTCAAGTGCAGTCCATGGTGTAGCTCCGATAGGTCCTCCTGAAGTGTCCTTTAAATCACTCAGCCAGTAGAATGGTTCTTCAGATGAGGGATCTGAAGTCCTCCTCGCTGGAAGTGCTGCTAAACAACATCAGAGGATGCGACTGCCTCTTGTAGGCCTCGCTTGCTGCCGTAGTAGAACTCCAGTGCCCTCTTCTTCCGGAAGTCGAACTTGACCGGGTCTGGGTGGTGGTCACGCTGGTGATTTGCACTTTTCCAGATCCTCCTACCGGGACAGCAGGGGTAAGGACTTCTGGTTCAGCGGTTCTGGCAAGGTTGCATCCAGGGAAGTAGCCCTAGCTTCCCTGGCTGCTTCTGGCTTCATCTTCCACGGCAGCTGGTATTGGTGGATGACCGTGGATTGGAACATAAATGATGAAGTTGTCAGCTCACCCAGCTGAAAGGACTGTGGTGGTGGTGGTGCTGGCAGTCCAGGATTTAAGAGGCTCCCGCTGTGGCTTTTCACTGAATCTGAGGACGCCATCTGGGGACTCCTGAAGGCAGTGCAAGCGTCCTGGACCTGGTGGTTCATCCGGCCACACTTTAGGTTCTTTGGTAGGTACCAGGGGCTTAGAAAGGAGGGTAACCCTGGTCGCAAAGGGGCCTTTCAGGGATGCCATGGGGGTGTACTCCACCTGATCCCCCACGTAAAGCCCACAAAATACTCCTTTCCGTCCTCGTCGTCTGTCAGGAAGCCAGACCCTCTCTCGGAAAACCACAGGACCATTCCCTTTTGAAATTCCAATGCAGGATCTCCCGGCCTAGGGTGGTCCAGTACCTGGATGACCCAGTCCTCCACTGCGGTTTTATAGTCTCAGAGAGTCTGCGCATGGTCTGTCACCGATGGTGGCACAATCAGGTTCTGCCTCATGGAAGGTGTTCTCCTCCTGGGCGGCGAAGTGGATGCTCCAGCCGCCTCCGCTGCACAAGCCACAGCAGACGCTCCAGCTGCACCAGCCACAGCAGAAGCACCAGCCGCCTGACGACAAAGAACCACCTCACGATGTGCAGCTAACTCCACAGGCTGTAAGGAGAAAAGGGGCACTGTAGGTGGGTTACTCGCCTTCAGTTCAGAGCATGACACCCTGATGTCTGGAGAGGGTGGTGGTTCAGGAAACTCGTCCCCAAAGGCCATCTGGTTCCAGTTGGGACGCAGCTTTTTAGCCATGCTTGCTACTTGCTCAGTGTTCAGCGCTCGTCTAATCTGGTTCAGAGGAGGGTGGAATACTGAGGGAAGAGTCTTTACTCCCTATACGTGCAAACTGTTAGATCTGGTGGGCTGGGCTAGTTTTTTCCAGTTCTGAGGGGGACGTATCTTCACTTTCCCACTCTTGCGGGGGGACGGGTATCGTCATTTTCCCACCTCACGCTTAATGCGTACGTTTCATACATATCGTACGTATCATTAGCATTCAAAATTTTGCAGCGATTTACGAATAACACAAAGCGAATCCGAAGAAATCTGGATTCGCTTCAGAGGAGAAAATTTGTAAGATTCGCTCATCTCTAATTACAATTAAACATCATTAACATACAAAGTACTGTGATGCAATACTGTGAGGCAGAACTCAATAAATAATCACATTCGTCATATATAGCATGGTACTGTAATGTAAAGCCCAGGCTAGCCTACGCTATACAGTACATCACAATGCATGCTACACTAGTATTTCTATACAATCACAAATTAACACAATCCAATAACAAAGCAGTCAGACGGTGATGAACAGGAAGTATGGAGGGAAAATCACCTGCCCAAAGCTTTATTGAAGGACAGACACAAAGGGGCACCATATAGCACCGAGGTGTGCTGCATGCCGTTCCTGGGAGTCTTTGACTTCATGTTCCAGGGCTTCCAACAGGCCCTGTGCAAAGGGGCACTCTCAAAACAGGTGCAAATATTTTTCTTCCATGAAAGGGCACCTGGGTCAGTAGCAGGTTTCGAACAGGTTTCGGGCATACATGAATGACCCAATAGGCAAGCCAAGTTCTTGTGCCCGTTGGTTAACCTGTCTGAAGACACATTAGTCCATACAGTTTCTGCGGTATCATCAGGGAACCCTGGAATTGACTCCACCAAGTCATTTGCTCTGATTAGCTTGTGGATTGTCTTGGGTTTTCACAAGTCGGGCTTGAGGCCCTCCAGATGATGTTCCTCCACAAACTGGACATCTTCATAGTACCAAGGAGCATGCCAGTTGTAAGGGATGGAGCTGCTCCACTTGTTCCAGCTTAGACCCCTCCAGAGGGGTAGGAGAAAGAAGCAAGACATGTCCTTGCTCGCTGAGCCATTAGAAGTTCTCAGAGTCCGGGGAACACAGTCACAAACAAAGGCGGTCCATAGTAAAGTGGGTAAGTCGGATATGCCCTTCCCACTCTTGCGGGGGCTCTTTGTACATGATGTCTCGCTTCACTTTGTCCATTTTAGAGCCCAAACAAAGCAAAACACTGTCCTGGTGATAGTCCTGGAAATGTTGGAATAGGGGGCCATGCCTGTGTACTGTAGCACAAATTAAACTTTAATTGGCAGAATGAGTGCTTTGCCCTCAATAGTGAGCTGTCTGAGGCTCCATAGTCCAATCCGTTGGTTGACTTTGGCTAAGCGTTCTTTCCAAGACTTGAGGGTTGTGACTTCCTTCTCAAACCAGACTCCCAGGATCTGAATGTAGTCTGATTTGATGGTAAATGGGAAGGGGGCAGAAAAAGCCAGTTTCCAGTCCCCAAAGAGCATGGCTTCCAACTTCCTATAGTAGACTTTGGCCCTGGAAACTTGTCTAAACTCCTTGCAGGTCTGGACGAGTGCAGTCACCGAACGCCGGTCAGCGCAGAAGACGGTCACGTCATCCATGTACAGCGAGCACTTGACCTCGTAGTGTCCTGGTGCTGGTCCAGTGATCCCTCTGATCTCTCCATTCTGCTGGATAGACTCCGTGAAGAGCTCTATAACACAAACAAAAAGGAGAGATAATAGAGGACAGCCTTGTCTAACCCCAGAGAGGACCGGGTTAGTCTTCCAGCCGTTCACCAGTACCGTGCTATAAATGTCAAGGTACATCAGGTTAACAAATGAACAGAACCTCCTGCCCAGACCCAGCTTGTGCAACGCCTTGCCATGAATTCATGAGAGACTCGGTCAAAGTATTGAAACATGTCTCTCGCGAGAGAAAGACTGTCTACTATCCTGTGCCCAGGAAAGCTGTAGGTCTCTCTCCCTTTTGCTTATATATGATAGTAATCATTACTTCCCTCAACGACAGGGGCATTTCTACCCTCCATCACCATCTCCTTATAGAGTTCCATTTGATCTGAACAGATCAATTCCCTGACCACTGGAAAACCTGCACTGCCTAGGGTCCTTCAGAAACTAAAGAATCTAGCGGCAGAAAGCAGCTTCCCCATCGTCAGAGGGTCATCCATGGCCACCGCACCTGCAGGATCAAGAGGGTTAGTGATACCTGACAGCAACTTATCAGCAGTTGCCGGGTCAGTGTTCTTCAGGGAGTAGAGGTCACTGTAGTAGTTGGCGATGACTCCCATCACTTCCTCATTCCC
Source organism: Rhinella marina (assembly GCA_900303285.1). Taxonomy (NCBI): domain Eukaryota; kingdom Metazoa; phylum Chordata; class Amphibia; order Anura; family Bufonidae; genus Rhinella; species Rhinella marina. The sequence goes on from ONZH01026771.1 coordinate 9,694, forward strand.
TGATTACATGTTGCCATCTGTCAGGAATACGGTCCACCTTATCCTTAGTTATTAGAATGTTTGCAGTGATATTATGTGTTTTATGGTTATATGTCGTAGTGTAACATATTCCGGTGTGACTTACCCGTGTATTGTATCTGCATATTACAAGGCCAACAGCCATTTTGGGGGTAATTGATTTAAAGAGAGCCAAGATGTCTGCATTGATCACGGGAAATAGCCAAACTGCTCCATGGGAGGTAGATAACACCGAGGTGCTAACGAGGATTAGCCCGTTTGTGGATCACACTTCAGGAAGAGGACTGCAGACGCCTGGGCTCCTTGGGTTAGCAGGGGGGAAATCCTAAACTGAGAATGAAGATTAATTTTAGTCTTTCATAACTTGTTCAGGAGGTGGCGGATGTCTCCAGAATCCAGATCATCACCTCTGGTATGATGGAGGCATCACATGGACACCAGACATGGCGTATCAACTCGCCTTCATCTTCTTAAAATAAGGATCTCACCTTCCGAGTGTCCTGGACATGTCTCATTTGATATGCTAGGACTCGGAACGATAAGATATGATTAATGAAGAAGGGCTGGGGCCTGTATCTTCCTCAGGGCAACTCGGAAAATATCTTTTGGATATGTTCACACGTGTTCCCTAGATGGCCAGGGGGCAGGCTGCATGTGTGATGAAGCTCAGCCCAGCGGGGCAGAGTCAGCGGTGCGGGGGAGAATGCCCTCAAGCCGTCCCCTTGAGGAAAGACATAAAAATGCAATCCTGAGATATTTGAGGGTCACAAAATGGGAGATCCAATCGAATTGGTTTGTGCACCATTACTCTGCCCAAATCTCCTGGGAGGAAGGACTTTTACACATCATCTGCTAAGTATCAGAACTTTCTATGTTTTCTCCTTTTTATTTTACAATTGTTTGCCATTTATGTCTCTTGTTAATCATTTTTGTAACCAAGTGCTGTCCAATTTCCATACATTAAACCTAAAAGTTTGATGGTTTGTCTTGTAACCTTAAGAACCTGTTATCTCCATGAAGAGTGTGTGCAGTCTGAGGCTGGATGTTGTTTTTCCGTGCAGCTTACTACCGTTTGTGTGTCTGCTGGCGAGTGGAACACTCAGGGGTGTCCTGTCGACCTTGTAACGGACAGGTGGTGGCGGCAAAAGTTTATTGTTATTGCGTGGGTGTGCTTGCAGGCTACAGGTGGTGATTTATGCTCGAGTTATGGCCCGGCGCAGGGCGTAGCAGCGTGCGAGGGCATGAGGTGAATCGGCCTGAAGGGCTTGGCAACCCTTGTCACGTGACGCAGTGGGCTGGTCTGGTCCCCGGTACAAGACACCATCCTTGTCTCAGAGTTTGTTCAGGGGCATGTGGCAGGCGTGGAGTTTCCTGAAAAACAAAAAATTACATTTCTCACCCTTCTCCAGGTTCTCCACCTTGGAACTGAAGGTGATTCACTTCATTTCTCAAAGTGGCTTTTCAGGCTCTTCTTGCTCTCCTCCAGCTCCTCTCTAATGTCCCAGCTGCACAGGTAAAGGTCTTGCAGGGACCACAGCTGACGCTGCAGCTCTCTGAAGTCCCTCTTCCTCTCACACACCTGTTGTTGACTCTTGGCCTGAAAAAAAAAGAAACTGGACTTTAACATACTCCCACCAGTCCCTAGTCTGCTCAATCAAGCATTTGTCATTCTGACAAGCTATTTAGATTATACATAATAAGGAGAAAGAAACAGGTTAGTGGAAACAATACAGCCTACTTACCGCTCTGGTCGTCCGGAGGAGTGCAGTGGTCTGGATGTCCTGCCGGTCAGGCACTTCGCTGCTGGCCACCAGTTCCTCCACAGACTGGTCTATCTCCTCTTGACAGGGAAGGGGATCTTCCTGCATCTCAATGATCTTTTTTTTGCATGGATCAGCAACGGGGCTGTCCCTCTCCTGCCTCTTTCTTGGCTGGACACCTGGGGAGGGAGGAGGAGGAAAATCCTCCACAGTGGGGGCTGCAGTATCTGGAAGATGGGTTAGTGCTGCTACAGTGGTGGCAAGGCGAAGGGTTGGGGCAGGGGGTCATACCATTGAGGTAATGGGCAGGTGGATTTGGATAACTACAAAAAAAAAAAGGGGGGGTCAGTCAGCACATCCCAGTGTGCAGATGCATGTTGCTATTGCTAGATACACAAAGTAAAGAGAATAAATACAATGCAACATCACTGCAAACCAAATAAAGTACAAAAATTCTATAGTAATATAAAACATTTTGATACTGATGCTGCACTCATTTAGTAAATTTGAGATTCTTGGCAAATATATTTTGTACAAAATTATTTGGGCCCATCTGCCAAACGTCAAGGCGATCTCTGTAAGACGGGAACATAACACTAATTCCTACCTGTTATGTGCCTTTATGGCTGGTGAGGAGTGCATGACTAAATGGAGTAGCCACACCTCCAATACAAACTACAAAGAAAAAAAGGGGGGGTCAGTCAGCACATAACTTCAGTGGGGGTGGCGGTGCCAGAGAGGCGGTGGGAGGGGAGCAGTGGGCTTTTGAACCAGATTAAACCCAGAAACTACCTCAATGCTGTCTGACACAGGAAGGTTCGGCCTTTATAAAATTTCAACTTTGTGCTGGTCAGACAGCTTCAGGTTTGGAAAATGTTGTCAAAATGGCAGCCATCTTTTTATGGAACGATGTTGGTGAATTGTGCAAACCTTGTGGCAATCTAATCCCTGTATACTGTTGGTCTTTGTAGGTAGAGGCTTGTACTGTGATTGTTCAGCGACAGGGATGCTCCAGAAGCCATTACAGATGTCTAACGTGCTGAATAACTGTGGGGAAGAAGGGTAGGGGGGGTCTCTCTGACAACTGGTGCACAGACTGGTGTGACAGAACTCAACTCCCGATAATCCAGAGAGAGCCTCCATGATCCATCTGGTTTCCTGATTAGGTACAAAGGTGAATTTGTTACTGATTCACATTCTCTCAATATTCCCTGCTCTGGTAACAACTGAATAGTTTCTAGAATACATGGCTCGCCATCTTTTGGGAGATGTTATAGGACCCAACAGCAATACCCTTTCCCTGAAATAACCTCCTCACCATCCATGTTACCACAGTCAGGCTTATGTTTAGCAAACACATATTCATGCCCTTGTATTATCTCGGACACCCTGCATCATCATGGCTGGGAAGTACAACCTCCGCTTTCTTAACTGCATACACAGCAGGGGAATCGGAGACAACACAATGCTCTCCATTACCATGAAACGAGATCCTCTCATTGACATGGTCAACAACAGCTCCATGTAGTCCCAGGAAATCAGAATCTAAAATGGAGACAGAATCAGGTAAATTCATCAAAAACGCCTTTAAATCAAATTCCTGTTTGTCTATCTGTAACACTGTCTCTTTTGCTTCTATGGCCACAGCACGGGATCCGCGAAAAGCTTGTAAACCGCCCTGTAGATAAAGGATGTAGTTGAGGGGCCTGTAAAACTGAGACAGAGGCTCCGGGATTGGTCAACATCTCCTGCTGTGGGCCTGTTGTAGAAAACCACTCAGAAAACGCAATCTTCAGGAAGAATAAGGCTTATTGTGGCTAGCCGGGAGCCACAATAATGAATGTGGAGGGAGAGGTCCACACTCATCTGATGCATGACCCACCTAAGCTATATATACATGTCTAATCCTCATTGGATGGGTTAAACTCTCTATGCTACCCCATTGGATATATCCATGCATGAACAACGTATGGATCCCCTCTTTTTTGAAGGGACGCCCCACAAACAATCATCTTATAGCATCTTGTCGCTGTCTGCCACTGTGTGGGCAGGTAATATCTGCATGAAGCTGCGCAGTGGACCTCTAGGCATCGCAGTCTAACACTGCTTGAGAATACATATGTTATATAGACATCATACTGATAACCCTACCAGAAGTATAAAAAATAAATTGTGAGACCTAGAAATTGTTACAAACCTTTTACAGTTTTTGGGTTACGGGTGTTTGTAGCACAGCCTGAACTCTTTGTGATGTTAAAGTCCTTTCCCCATGTAAAATTCTTTGCCCCAAGTAAAGTAACTACACATTTTATTAACTTTATGTTCCTTTTTAGCAGACTAGTTTAGAAGCAAATTTTATCATCCTTGGAAACTTCCTCTGTATCGTTGCACAAAAGTAGGTCATCGACATACTGGATCAATATACCATTCAAAGGCAGATATGCAACATCACTTTCTGTATTTCTGTTAAAAACATAAGACTGATCATTAGTGTTGATCGAGCACCAAAGTGCTCGGGTGCTCGGGTAGAACACTAGGTGATGCTGGAGTCCTCTACAGAGCACCGGAGCGCAATGGAAGTCAATGGGAGAACCCGAGCACTAAACCAGGCACCTCCTGCTCTGAAGAGGGGAGGGCGTCTGGTTCATAGGAAAAGGTCAAGAAAAATGATGGAAACACCACATAAATGGTTTGGGAACAGCATGGGGAGGATGTCTGGATGCATCTTGGACTTTCAAGTTTTTAGGATGTTCAAATTTTATACAGCAGACGTAGCGCAGGTAATATCACCGTCACTAACGGCAGAAAAAATTACACTGAATGTCACAGGTATTTAGGATGTTCAAACGTTATACAGCAGACATAGCGCAGGTAATGTCGCCTTGATTAGCGGCAGAAAAAAAAATACACCAGATGTCAGGTATTTGGGATACTCAAACGTTATTACAGCACACGCTGCGCAGGTGGTGTTAAGATCAGGCAAACTTGCGCTATTTTTGACCCCCCCCCAAAAAAAAAAAAAAAATATTGCAGCCAGATATAACAATAGTTGTTAAAAGGACTTTTGGGTCTTTTAAGCGGAACAACTAGCCCTGCCTAGCCAATTTCTATCCCTACACTATCTGTCCCTCCTTGTGCAAACGTTGTACAGCAGACGCAGCGTAGGTACTGTCGCCTTGATTAGCAGCAGAAAACAATACACCGGATGTCAGGTATTTGTAATACACAAACGTTATACATCACACGCTGCGCAGGTGGTGTTTATGTCAGGCAAACTTACTTAATTTTTTACAGTGAATGCCAGTACCTCCCCGCACGCTGATTGGCTGCATAGCAGCCGAGAAATGTGCGGGGAGGGGATTCGAGCATGGTGCTCGAGAACACGCGGTGTTCGGCTGTGATGTGCCGAGCAGCGCCATGCTCGCACGAATATAGTGTTCAGGCAAGCATGCTCACCCAACACTACATAACATATAACATAATACAGACATAAAACAGACAAAGGGCCTATTTGACAACACACACAGTTTACATTTAAAAATAGTTATTGGAGCTCCAAATAAATATTTGCATCTGTCCATCTCTTTCTTCATTCCTGCATTCATTCATTCGTCACCTAGTTAAACATTTGGGAGAAAGTAAAAGTAAATTTAGTAAGACGCCAAAGATATACATATAGCTGCAAAATAGAACAATTTTTTTCAAAATTAAAAAATATTCAACCAATATTACCGTATTTTTTGCCACATAAGACACAGTTTTTTTCCCCCAAAGTGGGGGGAAAGTGTCCCTGTGTCTTATGGGGTGAATACATAGCCTTCACCGCTTCCCAGTCCTCCAGTACCATTATGGAGGCACTCATTAGTACCGGAAGACCGGGAAGGAGTGAAGGTCACAGCTTCCTAGTCGTCGGCTATGCTGTGGCTGCACACACCGCGAGGGCGCTCTGTAACCTCATGCTGTGCGCGTCAGGTCACAGCACAGCCGCAGCAGGAAAAAGACAGAGCACACTGGAGGTCAGGAGCAGTGGAGTCCAGAGCAGGAGAGTAAGTGTTTTTTTTTTATATTTTATTTCATCTGTGGCATGGGGGCTCATAATGGAGTCCTTTAAGTGACATGGGGGCTCATAAATGGCACTGGGGCTTATAGATGGCATGGTGGCTCATAGTGGGGGCTGATAAAAGGCACTTAAGAGCTGATCTGAGGCATGGGGGTCTCATCTGATGTCTTACTGGGGATTTATTAACATTAGGGGTCTGATCTGAGGTCTGATTAACATTAAGAGCTGGCCTGATCTGAGGTCTAATGAAAAATATTTTTTTCTTATTGTCCTCCTCTAAAACCTTATGTGCCGGTGCGTCTTATAGGGCGAAAAATACTGTAAATTTAACAATGAGCTGAAGTAGTAAGCTTTCTCTTTAAACTCCTCACTTTGCAAAAGTACCATACACCCACCACACCCAACACCTTCCATGCATTTTTTCATTACACAGTATACAATACAGACAAGGGTTGAAATCTGATATCTTCAGCTCCTAGGAAAGAAAACAAACATGTCAGATTTTATCATTAGAGTCTAATCCATAAATGTCACATTATAATGTGTTAACGCTCATTCCTTGCTTTTTAGTATGAACTCATCATACCTCCCTAGCATCGCGTACACTGACCATAACTCAACTTTACCCACACTTCATAATCCATATACAATTCCCTTTCTACATACACTGCTTTGTTCTCACCATTCCTGAATACATACACCGTGACTGGTTTGGATTTCTTTTCTGGAACACATTTAAATGATTAATGATTTTTTTCACATAACTATGCATAAATCCATAACACAAAAAAAACCACAAGAAACCTTGCAGTCACATCAGCAAGAAATGTCCTTATTTAACTCTCCCCCTTACTAATTACTTGTCCAACATAGGAGCAGCTCCATAGGAGGATCACATTACTCATATGAATGGGGTGGAGGGAAGAAGTGAGCAACTGACTGATTTTGCCCTGTATACAAAAGAATACTACAACACCCAATGGATTTTTGCACGCTTTCTGGGTCTTTTGCACTGGTTTATATAACCAATGAGCCTTGTCGCTAACCGTAACTGACCTCCTTCCTAATTTAGCCCGAAACCAAGTTTTTGGTCCGTAACCAATATGGTAACTCCTTCTCTCATATGGGTTTTAGAACTAGGCCTAGACAGCAGTGACACAACCTGACTATGACCCATTTCTTATTCTCTTTTGGGATTTAGATGAAAGGTTATCTTAATTGATTATTAAAGCTTTATCTAATCTAATTCTAGATTTGGATAGCAGTGACTCGAACCTGACTGTTACACTTTTCTTATTCTCTTAAACATTACTCCTTATCAAGAATTAAATATTCTATTAATAAACATTACTCTTCCTCAGAATGGTATTAAAAACATTTACCCAAACTAACCCCTGCCCCACTTACTGGACTATGGTGGCCAATGGAAAAAACTGTGAGGACAGACTTTAGCAAAGCAAGGTGTCTGCTTACCTGTAATTTGTGCAGGCCTATACTGCTGAGATTTTTCTGATGGCCACACAGGGTCACAAAGAATTGTTGTGGAATACCGCTAAAAAAACGCAATCTTCAGAAAGAATAAGGTTTATTGTGGCTAGCCAGGAGCATTGACACTTTCAATCACAAAAAGGAAAATTCTCAAAAGGGTGAGAGGTCCACACTCATCTTATACATGACCATCCTAAGCTATACATACACGTTTAATCTTCATTGGATGGGTTAAACTCTCTATTCTACCCCATTGGATATATCCATGCATGAACAACGTATGCTTACTCCATGTTCGTCCTAGCCAACATCTGCTATCCATTACCAAAACATTATTCATCCTGTCTAATCTAGTCTATAGCCCCTCATCCAAGTGAGTGCTACCTCCACCTTTGAAATATGTACATATATAGAGAACTAAAAGACTTGACCGCAGCGAATCAATGGATGTCGTATATCTGGACTTCTCCAAAGCATTTGACACTATACCACATAAAAGGTTAGTATATAAGATGAGAACGTCTGTATGTGGGTAAGTAACTGGCTCAGTGATAGAAAACAGAGGGTGGTTATTAATGGCACATACTCAGATTGGGTCACTGTCACTATTAAGGTACAACAGTGGTCAGAATTGGAGGGGTCACTGTCACTAGTGGGGTACCACAGGGGTCAGTACTGGAGGGGTCACTGTCACTAGTGGGGTACCACAGGGGTCAGTATTGGGCCCTATTCTCTTCAATATATTTATTAATGATCTTGTAGAAGGCTTGCACAGTAAAATATCAATTTTTGCAGATGACACTAAACTGTGTAAAGTAATTAACACAGAAGAGGACAGTGCACTGTATATATACTACAGAGGACAGTATACTGTATATATACTACAGAGGACAGTATACTGTATATATACTACAGAGGACAGTATACTGTATATATATACTACAGAGGGACAGTACACTGTATATATACTACAGAGGACAGTATACTGTATATATACTACAGGGACAGTACACTGATATATACTACAGAGGACAGTATACTGCTATATATACTACAGAGACAGTATACTGTATATATACTACAGAGGATAGTATACTGATATATATACTACAGAGGACAGTATACTGTATATATACTACAGAGGACAGTACACTGTATATATACTACAGAGACAGTTACACTGTATATATTACTACAGAGGACAGTATACTGTGTATATACTACAGAGGACAGACACTGTATATATACTACAGAGGTCAGTACACTGTATATATACTACAGAGGTCAGTACACTGTATATATACTACAGAGGACAGTATACTGTATATATACTACAGAGGACAGTATAATGTATATATATATACTACAGAGGACAGTACACTGTATATATACTACAGAGGACAGTACACTGTATATATACTACAGAGGACACTATACTGTATATATACTACAGAGGACAGTATACTGTATATATATACACTACAGAGGACAGTATACTGTATATATACTACAGAGGACAGTACACTGTATATATACTACAGAGGACAGTATACTGTATATATACTACAGAGGACAGTATACTGTGTGTGTGTATATATATATATATATATATATATATATATACACACATACATACTCACACACACCATATTTTCACCCCATATGACGCATTTTTTCCCCCAAAAGTGGGGGAAAAATGCTCCTGCGTCTTATGGGGCGAATGCTAATGAAGCGCTCATTAGCACCGGAGGACCAGGAAGCGGTAAGGCTCTGTACTCACAGCTTCCTGGTCCTCCACTCGGCTGTCAGCTGTGCAGTGCTGCACACAGTGTGAGGGCGCTCTGTGACCTCACGCTGTGCGCGCCAGTTCACAGCAGAGCCGGCGGCAGCAGGAAGGCAGAGCGCGGACGGAGAGGAGCGGCAGTGTCCAGGAGCAGGAGAGGAAAGTGCTTTATTTATTTTATAAAACAGAAGGCAAAGGGGGCTCATGTAATGCAGCTGGGGGCATATTTATGGCGCTGGGGGCTAATTTATGGCACTGAGGGCATATTTATGGCACTGAGGGCATATTTATGGCACTGGGGGCTAATTTATGGCACTGAGGGCTAATTTATGGCACTGGGGGCATATTTATGGTGCTGGGGGCATATTTATGGCGCTGGGGGCATATTTATGGCAGCTGGGGGCTCATGAAAGGCAATGGGGGCTCATGAGAGGCAATGGGGGCTCATGAGAGGCAATGGGGGGCTGATCTGAGGTCTGATTGGGGGTCATTCACATTGGGGTCTAAGCTGAGGTCTGATTGGGGGTCTGATCTGAGGTCTTGTTAACATTGGGGGTCTTATTGGGGCTGCCAGCTTAGGTCTGATTAACATTGAGGGTCTGATTGGTGGTCTGACCTGAGGTCTAATGAAAATTTTTTATTTCCTCTAGCAATATTGTATACTACTACTACAGAGGACAGTATACTGTATATATATATATATATATATAATATATAATATATATATATACATATACACACGCACACACGCTATATAGGACAGTATATTATATGTATACTACAGAGGACAATATACTGTATATTAACTACAGAGGACAGTATACTGTATATACTACAGAGGACAGTATACTGTATAAATACTACAGAGGACAGTGCACTGCTACAGATGGATCTGGATAGATTGGAGGCTTGGGCAGAGAAGTGGCAGATGAGGTTTAACAACGACAAATGTACCATCATCTATTTATCCCCAGGACTGTGACTGTGACGAGGGGACATCCTCTGCGTCTGGAGGAAAGAAGGTTTGTACACAAACATAGAAGAGGATTCTTTACTGTAAGAGCATTGAGACTATGGAACTCTTTACGGTAAGAGCAGTGAGACTATGGACTCTTTACGGTAAGAGCAGTGAGACTATGGACTCTTTACTGTAAGAGCAGTGAGACTATGGACTCTTTACTGTAAGAGCAGTGAGACTATGGAACTCTTTACTGTAAGAGCAGTGAGACTATGGACTCTTTACTGTAAGAGCAGTGAGACTATGGACTCTTTACTGTAAGAGCAGTGAGACTATGGAACTCTTTACGGTAAGAGCAGTGAGACTATGGACTCTTTACGGTAAGAGCAGTGAGACTATGGACTCTTTACTGTAAGAGCAGTGAGACTATGGACTCTTTACTGTAAGAGCAGTGAGACTATGGACCTTTACGGTAAGAGCAGTGAGACTATGGACTCTTTACGGTAAAGAGCAGTGAGACTATGGACTCTTTATGGTAAGAGCAGTGAGACTATGGACTCTTTACTGTAAGAGCAGTGAGACTATGGACCTTTACGGTAAGAGCAGTGAGACTATGGACTCTTTACGGTAAGAGCAGTGAGACTATGGACTCTTTATGGTAAGAGCAGTGAGACTATGGAATCTTTACGGTAAGAGCAGTGAGACTATGGATTCTTTACAGTAAGAGCAGTGAGACTATGGAACTCTCTCCCTGAGGAGGTGGTGATGGTAAGTTCACTATAAAAGATCAGGAGGAGCCTGGATGTATTTCTGGAGGTAATAATATTACAGGTTATAGTTACTAGAGAGGGGTCGTTGATCCAGGGAGTTATTCTGATGCCTGATTGGAGTCGGGAAGGATTTTTTTTCCCCCTAAAGTTAGGAAAATTGTCTTCTACCTCACAGGGTTTTTTGCCTTCCTCTGGATCAACTTGCAGGATAACAGGAGAACTGGATGGACAGAGGGATTTTTTCCGCCTTATAAACTGTTACCGCGGCATGTGCGATGTCTGTGGTGGGAGGGAGAGGACATCGGGTCCCCGCGCTGCTGTGACGGGGACCCGATGGCAGGAAAGGCAGCCCGATACCTTCCTTAGGCCTTTCCCCAAATAAAGTTAAAAAAAATTGTAAAAAAATAGGGAAAAAAAATAAAAGTAGGCGTATTAGGTATCGCCGCGTCCGTATCAACAGGCCCTATAAAAATATCACATGACCCACCCCGCTAGGTGAACACCACAACTCCATTAGTTAAGCCTCACAAAATCACTTTATAACTGAATTGGTGCTCGAAAAAATGGTTTGGGAAATTTTGTTGAAAATTTGAAAAATTGCTTCTAACTTCCTAAAAAAAATAAAATGACATTTACAAAATGATGCCAACATAAAGTAGACATAAGGGGGAATGTTAAGTAATAAATATTTTATGAGGTATCACCTTCAGCGGAAAAATTGAAAATTTTTCAAATTGTTTGGTAAATTTGGGATTTTTTAAATAAATAAAGGTGAAATATAGGTATACTGTAGGGTTCCGGTAGCTCTCAACCGTGCACTCTGTATATAATGGAGGGTGCTCCACCAAAAAGGTCACCCAAAAACCTAATTCACAAGAAGTGTATATTACTAATTCAATTAGGTAGGCACACCTCACACTGGTATGTATAGAAAGGAAAATTAAGATTTATTCACATAAAAAACATATAATACATAATACATAAATAATGCAGCTCAAAAAAGTAGATGACAAGCATAAATATCCCTAATGGCCTCTATCCATTTGGTATGGCATAATCAGATACGTAATGCTGAAGTGTAGTCTTATATTTATGCCAGGATATAATAGGTTAAAATGCTCTCCGGATTCCAAATCCTTTAGTTCAGTCCCCCTTTTAGAATGAATGGGCTAGATTACGACAGTCCTCATAAGATCGGCACTCGCATTACTATATATTGTTATTCCCCATGCGGTAGAATAGCGCTCCACAGTGCTTTTATATGAGTTAGCTTGTTCGCTTTTAGTACTCACGTGTACCCCTTTCCTTGATGTGCCGTAGTGGTATGCACACTTAGTTTTCCGCTCTCCGTGTTCTCCACGGGATACAGATGCAGCCTGTGTGCGCTCTCTTACCTTCCGTTGGGAAGCGGTGCTCGTGAAGTTTAGTTCCGCTTCCCAACGGAGCCATCTTTACAACGAGGAACATTAAATTGGGCCACCACAGCTCTCATGTCTACCCAACCGCTGCTTAAAGGGAACCTGTCATCTCCGAAACACCCCCTAAACTAGAGTAAGCATTGTATAGTGTAAGTGATGCTGAATCCGAATATGTACGTTTTATCTTCATACTCACTTCCATTCTGACGCTGTGCTCCCACAAACCTGCAGTAAAATGCACTCAGTGGACTCTTCTTTTGAGTCC
>ONZH01026772.1:0-20324 GCA_900303285.1 Rhinella marina
TACTGCGTGATTACAAATTTAAAATAAAAGTAAATTAAAAATCCAACAAAAAAATTTACTTTGCTCACTGCCTCGCACAATGACCTAACTATTTATTTGAGAAATACTGTCACCCACAGAGTGGGTTAACAATGGGTTGCTAAACTTCAGTACAATGGGTTACTGCACAGAACTACACACTATATGACAATTTTCTTTTTCTATGGCAAATGAGGCCACAAATACTTATTTAAAAGTAACACTGACAACTCCACAAACTCAGATTCACTATTTTTTCTAATGATATTCACTGACTACCTTACAGTAATATCACGCTTTTCTGCTTCGAAGGCGAATGAGGCCTAAAATACTTATTTAAAAGTAACACTGACAACCCCACAAACTCAGATTCACTATTTTTTTTGTATGATATTCACTGACTACCTTACAACAATGTCACGCTTTTCTGCTTGGATGGCGAATGAGGCCTAAAGTACTTATTTAAAATGAACACTGACAACCCCACAAACTCAGAATTACTATTTTTTTAATGATATTCACTGACTACCTTACAGCAATATCACGCTTTTCTGCTTGGATAGTGAATGAGGCCTAAATTACTGATTTGAAACTAAATACCCCACAAACTGAAATATATATATATTTTTTTAATGATATTCACTGACTACCTTACAGCAATATCACGCTTTTCTGCTTGGATGGCGAATGAGACCTAAAATACTGATTTGAAACTAAACACCCCACAAACTGAAACATATATATATATATTTTTTAAATGATATTCACTGACTACCTTACAGCAATATCACGCTTTTCTGCTTGGATGGCAAATGAGGCCTAAAATACTGATTTGAAACTAAACACCCCACAAACTGAAATATATATATTTTTTAATGATATTCACTGACTACCTTACAGCAATATCACGCTTTTCTGCTTGGATGGCGAATGAGGCCTAAAATACTGATTTGAAACTAAACACCCCACAAACTTAAATATATATATATATAAATATATATATATATATATATATATATACATATATATATATATTTTAAATGATATTCACTGACTACCTTACAGCAATATCACGCTTTTCTGCTTGGATGGCGAATGAGACCTAAAATACTGATTTGAAACTAAACACCCCACAAACTGAAATATATATATTTTTTAATGATATTCACTGACTACCTTACAGCAATGTCACGCTTTTTGGCTTGGATGGCGAATGAGACCTAAAATACTGATTTGAAACTAAACACCCCACAAACTGAAATATATATATTTTTTAATGATATTCACTGACTACCTTACAGCAATATCACGCTTTTCTGCTTGGATGGCAAATGAGGCCTAAAATACTGATTTGAAACTAAACACCCCACAAACTGAAATATATATATTTTTTAATGATATTCACTGACTACCTTACAGCAATATCACGCTTTTCTGTTTGGATGGCGAATGAGGCCTAAAATACTGATTTGAAACTAAACACCCCACAAACTTAAATATATATATATTTTTTTTAATGATATTCACTGACTACCTTACAGCAATATCACACTTTTCTGCTTGGATGGCGAATGAGGCCTAAAATACTGATTTGAAACTAAACATCCCACAAACTGAGATATATATATTTTTTTTAAATGATATTCACTGACTACCTTACAACAATGTCACTCTTTTCGGCTTGGATGGCGAATGAGGAGTAAAATGCTTATTTGAAACTAACCACCCCACAAACTGAAATATATATATATATATATTTTTAATGATATTCACTGACTACCTTACAGCAATATCACGCTTTTCTGCTTGAATGGCGAATCAGGCCTAAAATACTGATTTAAAACTAACCACCCCACAAACTGAGAAATATATATATTTTTTTAAATGATATTCACTGACTACCTTACAGCAATATCACGCTTTTCTGCTTGGGTGGCGAATAAGGCCTAAAATACTTATTTAAAACTAAAACTAATAACCCCACAAACTGAGATTCACATATATATATATATATATATATATATATATATATATATTTTTTTATGTACCCCTAAACAAGGCTCTGAACCTCTTTCACTGCACTGCACTGCAAAAAAGTGACACTAGTGGTGCTTCTTTGCATGAAGCACCCCAAAACAGCCTTCAGAAGACAGTGCAGTGCTGTACAAGAGGTACTGCTGCTGCAGTGTATATGGATAGCGATTCACTGCCTGATTTTCTGTCCACAAATCGTCCCTCTCCTATCCCTGCAATTCAGGTTATCTATCCCTGATCTCTTTTCTTGTAATTTAAAACGTTTTCCTATCACTTGCCCTAACGCAGTACACATCTGTCCCTGCTCTAAATCTCATGGCAAATGGCTCTTTCCAGCGCTGCAGAGCTATTAATAGGGCTGGGACATCGCAGGACCTGGCTGGATGCTAATTGGCTACATGTATTCATGTGATCGCATTGTTGGTGTATACTTCTTTGTTCCAGAAATCCTTCCCCCATGTCATGCCATGTGCTTGCAGCCATTTTAGGAAGAAAAAAAAAAGATTCGTTACTACGAATCGCCAGGAAATTCGCATTTGTTGTGAATAGAATTTTCCATGAAATTCGTAATGAATTCCACTTCGTCAGCTTCGATTCGCTCATCTCTAATAATGATATCCCCCTGAACTATAAGAAGCAAACTCTGGCTAGTAGAGCAAAAACATTGAATTTTAAAAATGCCAATTTCCCCGGGTAGAGAGCAGCATTTCAGGGCATAGACTGGGAGAAGCTGTCACATAATAATGCTGAGGATAAATGGGAGTGCTTTGAATCTACATTGAGTAATTGCACTAAATAAATTATTTCTTTAGGTAACAAGTATAAACAGCTAAAATTACCCCCTGCCATGGCTTACAGTTACTGTAAAAAGGGCAATAAATGACAAAAAAGGGCATTTAAAAAATACAAATTTGAGGGGTCAGCTGTAGCCTTTGAACTTTACAAAGGACTTAATAAAATCTGCAAAAATACAAAACGAACAGCAGGTGACAGAAGAGAGCAAAACAAATCCTAAAAAAAATAAATAAATAAATATATAAACGATATAAAACCAAGGTCTGAGTAGGTAGGGTCCGTAAATAACGGAAAGCGGGGTTAGTCACTGAAGATAAAGAAAAGGCAGAGTTACTAAATGTTTTTTTTTTAGCTCTGTATACACAACATAGGAAAAAGGAGCTGATATCGGTAGTGCCAGGGCTGTTAGTACATCCAGTAATATACTCAATTGGCTAACTGTAGATATGGTCCAAACTAAATTAAATTAGGTAAATGTAAACAAAGCTTTGAATCCAGAAATATTACACTCAAGAGCTCAGTTCAGTCATTGCTGTGCCCTTGCTTATAGAGATGAGCGAACGTGCTCGTAACGAGCACTGTACCTCTCGGCTCCCCTGCGCTCGCATGGGCGCAGGCAGCCACTTCCGTCGGGTGAGGAGGACGGAAACGGCTGCCTGCGCCCATGCGAGCGCAGGGGAGCCGAGCGTTACAGTGCTCGTTACGAGCACGTTCGCTCATCTCTACTTGCTTATAATTTTATAGGATTCTTATAAGATTCTTATAAGATTCTCTAGGTACTCCTACAGAGCTAAGTGATTGGCGCAAGGCATGTAATTATAGACCAGTTATTTTAACTTCTGTTGTGAGAAAAAAATGTTTGAAGAACTGTTAAGGGACTATATACAAGTGATAACCATCATGGGTTTACAAAGGACAGAAGTTGTCAGACTAACCTGATTTGTTTTTATGAGGAGGTGAGTAGAAGCCTGGATAGAGGGGCAGCTGTGGATGTAGTGTTTCTGGATTTTGCAAAGGCTTTTGATACTATCCCGTATAGTATAGTTTGTAATTGGATTGAAAACTGGCAGAAGGACCGTGTCCAGAGAGTTGTTGTCAATGATTCCTATATAGAATGGTCTCAGGGTTCAGTGTTGGGTCCTCTATTATTTAATTTATTTATTAATGATATCAAAGATAGGATTAAAAGCACCATTTCTATGTTTGCAGATTACACTAAATTATGTAGTACTGTGCAGTCTATGGAAGATGTCCATAAACTACAAGCTGACTTGAACACTCCCAGTGATTGGGCATCAACTTGGCAAATGAGGTTCAATGTGGATAAATGTAAAGTTATGCATCTTGGTAGTAATAATCTCTGTGCATCATATGTCCTAGGGCAGTGATGGCTAACCTCCGGCACTCCAGCTGTGGTGAAACTACGACTCCCAGCCTGCTCCATTTATTTCTATGGAGTTCTGAGAACAGCCAAGCAAAGGGGCATCTTGGGAGTAGTAGTTTTACCACAGCTGGAGTGCCGGAGGTTAGCCATCACAGTCCTAGGGGATGTAACACTGGGAGAGTCATTTGTAGAGAAGGATTTGGGTGTCTTTGTTGATCGTAGATTAAATAACAGCATACAATGTCAATCAGCTACTTCTAAGGCTACCAGGATATTGACATGCATTAAATGAGGCATGGACTCGCAAGGCAGGGATGTAATATTGGCACTTTATAAATCATTGGTGCGGCCTCATCTGGAATATGCATTTCAGTTCTGGGCTCCAGTGCATAGAAAGGATGCTTTGGAACTGATAAAAAGTAAAAAGGAGAAAGGCTAAACTGATAAGGGGCATAAAGAGTGTTAGTTATGAACAAAGATTAAAAGAATGAAATGTATTTAGTCTTGAGAAGAGACATCTAAGGGGGGACATGATTAACCTACACAAATATATAAATGGGCCATACAAAAAATACGGTGAAAAACTATTTCATGTAAAATGCCCTAAAAAGACAACAAAAGACAAGGGGGCACTGCCTTTGTCTGGAGAAGAAAAAGTTTGGTCTCCAGAAGCATCAAAGCTTATTTACTGTAAGAACTGTGAATCTGTGGAATAGACTTCCTCAGGACGTGGCCAAAGCAGGAACAGTGGACAATTTTAAAAAGGGTTTAGATAAATTCTTAAAAGTAAATTACATTAATGCTTATGAAAATGTGTAGAGATCCGTGTCTCACTTCCTTTCTGGGATTCGCGTCCCCTCCTATGCCTTGGTTGAACCTCATGGACTTTTCAACCGTATTAACTATATAACTATGTAAAGCCTGTATGATGCCAGCAGAAGTAAGAAACTCTAATTTGTTAAATTCCCAGAAACCCAGAGCTACATTGCCTGGCTTACAATACTCCTCACGCATACTAGTTTTTCACTGAAATTAGAAATGGTACCCGACCAGACCCCGTACCAGACTCTATATAAATATATATATATATATATATATATATATATATATATATAATATACATACAGTATACAGTACAGACCAAAAGTTTGGACACACCTTCTCATTCAAAGAGTTTTCTATATTTTCATACTATGAAGATTGTAGATTCACACTGAAGGCATCAAAACTATGAATTAACACATGTGGAATTATATACTTAACAAAAAAGTGTTAAACAACCGAAAATATGTCTTATATTATATTCTAGGTTCTTCAAAGTAGCCACCTTTTGCTTTTATTATTGCTTTGCACACTATTGGCATTCTCTTGATGAGCTTCAAGAGGTAGTCACCTGAATGGTATTCCAACAGTCTTGAAGGAGTTCCCAGAGATGCTTAGCACTTGTTGGCCCTTTTGTCTTCAATCTGCGGTCCAGCTCACCCCAAACCATCTCGATTGGGTTCAGGTCTGGTGACTGTGGAGGCCAGGTCTTCTGGCATAGCACCCCATCACTCTCCTTCTTGGTCAAATAGCCCTTACACAGCCTGGAGGTGTGTTTGGGGTCATTGTCCTGTTGATAAATAAATGATGGTCCAACTAAACGCAAACCAAATGGAATAGCATGCCGCTGCAAGATGCTGTGGTAGCCATGCTGGTTCAGTATGCCTCCAATTTTGAATAAATCCCCAACAGTGTCACCAGCAAAGCACCCCCACACTATCACACCTCCTCCTCCATGCTTCATGGTGGGAACCAGGCATGTAGAGTCCATCCGTTAACCTTTTCTGCGTCGCACAAAGACACGGTGGTTGGAACCAAAGATCTCAAATTTGGACTCCTCAGACCAAAGCACAGATTTCCACTGGTCTAATGTCCATTCCTTGTGTTCTTTAGCCCAAACAAGTCTCTTCTGCTTGTTGCCTGTCTTTAGCAGTGGTTTCCTAGCAGCTATTTTACCATGAAGGCCTGCTGCACACAGTCTCCTCTTAACAGTTGTTGTACAGATGTGTCTGCTGCTAGAACTCAGTGTGGCATTGACCTGGTCTCTAATCTGAGCTGCTGTTAACCTGCGATTTCTGAGGCTGGTGACTCGGATGAACCTATCCTCCGCAGCAGAGGTGACTCTTGGTCTTCCTTTCCTGGGGCTGTCCTCATGTAAGCCAGTTTCTTTGTAGCGCTTGACGGTTTTTGCGACTGCACTTGGGGACACTTTCAAAGTTTTCCCAATTTTTCAGACTGACTGACCTTCATTTCTTAAAGTAATGATGGCCACTCGTTTTTCTTTACTTAGCTGCTTTTTTCTTGCCATAATACAAATTCTAACAGTCTATTCAGTAGGACTATCAGCTGTGTATCCACCTGACTTCTGCCCAACACAACTCATGGTCCCAACCCTATTTATAAGGCAAGAAATCCCACTTATTAAACCTGACAGGGCACACCTGTGAAGTGAAAACCATTTCAGGTGACTACCTCTTGAAGCTCATCAAGAGAATGCCAATAGTGTGCAAAGCAGTAATCAAAGCAAAAGGTGGCTACTTTGAAGAACCTAGAATATAAGACATATTTACAGTTGTTTCACACTTTTTTGTTAAGTATATAATTCCACATGTGTTAATTCATAGTTTGGATGCCTTCAGTGTGAATCTACAATTTTCATAGTCATGAAAATACAGAAAACTCTTTGAATGAAAAGGTGTGTCCAAACTTTTGGTCTGTACTGTATATATAATAATTTCTATAATTATATCATTAGGAAAGGTTATATGACCGACACTATATTTATTCCTATCTCTTCAACCCATGGTTGCATTACTTATAAAATTTTAGTTTTACCATGAAGAGAAAGGTTGAAGGGTATTTGACTAATATTTTAAAGGCATGGATATCGCTAAATTGTATATCTTCCTATTCTGTTTAGAAATGAAATTTTAAAAAATGAAAATCCCATTTAATATTTTATTTATAGAATGAAAGTAAACACGAGGCAGAGTTTGAGCATATGGTATAGCTGAGCTGCTTGTTTTGAAGCCTTGTTTTAATGCAGTGCTTTAACTCAAAGGTAAACAACACAGTTTACTTACAATGTACAAAGTATTTTAAATATATACAAGACAAGCCATATCCTTAACCTCTAAGGGATTATTAGCTGTGTGGGATCACTCAAGGTGTTCTGAGATCAAGTATTATTGCTCAAAGGAATCAAGCATATTCTTTATAAAAGTATGTCCAACAAAGAAACTATCAGTTTTTCTTTTAAACTTGTCTTCCTTCTGGGATCCATGCCAGGCTTTGGCGCAAACAACTAAACTGTATGTGTGATCACAACTTAAAATAAACTATACAAAATGAAAGTATCATATAAGTAATAAAACGATCTTCAGTATTTTCTCACTCTCTGGATATATTTTTTGCTAACCAGTCTTCATTTCCCCATGCTTGATATTGTCCAGCTGCAGACTGCCAAGGTATTTGTAGGCCTCAGGTTGGTGACACTTGATGGCTTGGCCATTTGGCATTTCCAGCCATTCACATACTGTGATTTTACCCTTCTTCAGGGTAACTGTGGTATATTTATATAAGCCAAATGCCATGGCAATATCAGTGCTGAAGGTCTAAACTGTATTTGTTTCAGATCTTCTGTACAGCTTCAAGTCATCTATGTACATCAAGTGTGATATTTTTGCTGAGCCTTTTGATGTTTGGTAACTGAGGTTTGTGTTTGGAAAATGATGGACAGTGGGATCATGACGATGATGAATAGTAGGGGTGAAAGTGAATAACCTTGGAAAATTCCTTTTCTGGTGTTTACCTGCCCATAATTCTTGTTTCCATTTGACAGTTCTGCCTTCTATTGTTTCATTACATTTTTTTATTATAAATTAGGTGATGGTTTTGTTAATGCCTATGGAAGTGTGTCAAAAGCTTTTCTGTAATCAATACAAACTGTATGTAAATTAGTTTTTATTCTTTTGCCATTTTCCAATATCATTTTGTCAATTGGAAGCTGGTCTCTTGTACCTCTGCTGTTTCATTTATTTCTCTTTTGCTTCAATGGCAAGATGTTATTTGCCCCCAAGTAATCTTGTATTTTGTTCACTATTGGCACAGTGAGCAGCGTGAACATTGTGGGCAGACAGGTAATGGGTAATATTCTGCATAGTCAGTACCTATTGATCAACTGCTTCTTGATCTTTCCTTTTTTCACCTTTTGCTCTGGACTTTTCATTCCAGTGGAATTTACATTTACATGCATGAGTTGGAAGCACTGGACAGAAAAACTAGAATACTGATGACAAATCACTACCCATGTAGTGATGTTGGTCGACTCTGCTTGCCCACAACATCAGGAAGAAGAGGGTTGCTTCAGTTGAAAAATAGTATTGAAGAAGAAAAACATGTCTTGGCTGATTATATCCAAGACAGTCAAGAGCAAGAATTAACTGAAGTTAGTAAGCAGAAACTGTTCAAAGTGCAGCAAGTGGAACAAGAATAGAGGAATAATAATAAAACTAGGAATGAAAGGTGACACAGGAAAACGCTGCATGGTCAATCATCCAAAAAGATCAAGGGCAAAGTGGATAAAGAAAAGACCTGTCTATGGTTCACATCTGGAAGATTGAAAAAAGACTGAATCATGGCCACACAAGAACAGGTAATTAGGACTAACGTCATAAAAGTCAGGATTTAAAAGTCAACAACATCTTGGAAACTCCTGCTCCGTACAGTATTGGAACAAAAGTTTTATGAGAATCGACTTCACATGTTTCATCTGAACTCGATTCACTCTTCCCTAAAGAAAATCACACAAACTGACTGTAAAGAACAGAACTACTCAGATGTAAAAATAGCCCCCTGGAATCTTTGCAAAACTATTAATTACCAGCAGCAAAAAATTGGTGGAACCACAAGCCTGAGAAGGTAGTTGGATTATCGCATTCAAACTGACAATGTACTGACCCACAACACACCCAATTTGACCATAATAGAAAAGAAACGGGTGTGGCTCATCAACATTGCAATACCCAGTGACAGCAGGGTTGATGGGAAACATCAAGAAAACCATGACTAAATACAAAAAAAAAAAAAACAAAGACTCTGACACAAACAAGCAGCTGTGGTACCAGAGTTGATTTGCACACTAGGTGCCATTCCAAATGATCTCAGAAGATACTTCAAACAATTGAATGTTGACAAAATTTCTGACAAAATCTGTCAACTTCGGAAACCCACATTTCTGGGATCTACAAGCATTATTCTCCAAAACATCCAGACATTTTAGTTTCCTGGGAGGAATTTGAGAATTGATGAAGATAAACATTGACAGTCATCTTGTATTGTGCTGTATAACTTTTTCTTGAGTGAGTAAATAATGATAATAATACAAAGTTTCCTGGAAGCTAAGACACTTAGGGTCCATTCACATAACTGTTTTTTGTTCCTGTGTCTGATCCATTCATTTATATGAGACTGTAAAAAATGCAGACATCACATTGTGTGCTGTCCGCATCAGTATGTCTATGCTGCGGAACGGCAAAAAAAGATAGAGATACAAGTTGAGGTCTGCGGTTCCATTCAAGTCAACGAGTCCACAAAAACTGCGGAAGACACGGAAGCCATTTGTTTGCCATCTACATTTTGTGAATGCATTGCCTGGCCTCTCAAGGACTACCCTCTGAGATCCATGTGCTTCTGCAAACAAGCCCAGGCAGGCAGTTTTTGTTGCTAGTTCGCTAGTCATTTATTAAGAAGGCATAACTAAAAAAGCCCAGTCTTGATGGAACTGCTTGATTACATTGGTCCAGGAGTGCCGAGAGCTTTGGGGCACATGAAATGGCTCCTACATGCCATGACCATGTCTGTAAGGATAGGTCATAGAAGGAGATTAGCCATGAGCTCCATGCAAATGAAAGGGAGAAGGCAAGCTGGGGGCAGCGACAAAAGATAAGTAAATGATGACACTGGCATGTGTGTGCAATGAGTCCCTGAGCAACCAGTGCAGAGGATGGAAGTAGTAGTGGCCCTGATGAGATAATGTGTCACGGTGTACTCCCTCAGGCCATTACTTTCTGGGGATCAGTGCAGTGGAAATGTAGTTTGAAGAATCAGGCCAGAAGTGAATATATAACAGTCTCCTTTTACTTAGTACAAAATATAACCCACTGTTAGAGATGAGCGAGCACTAAAATGCTTGAGTGCTCGTTATGTGAGTCGAATTTTTCCCGATGCTCGGTGTGCTCATTTCGAATAACGAACCCCATTGAAGTCAATGGGAGACTCGAGCATTTTTTGCAGGGGACCAAAGCTCTGCACAGGGAAGGTTGCGTGAAAACCTGGAAACCTCAGAAAATGATGGAAACACAACGGAAATGGACAGGAAACAGCAGGGACAGCATGCATGGATGCTCTGAGGCTGCCTAACCGCACCATTACGCCAAATTCTGAGAAACAGCCTGGTGGTGACCCTCAAGACAATTGTGCTGACCCAGACCAAGATGGGCAAGGCACATGCGCTGGCACATGTTAGGAAAGCACCCAACTAGGTGCAACGAAAGTCCATCAGCGCCTGCGGGTGACACCACTGCCCATGCTGGCACTGCTGTCCTATCCCCCGCCCCAAGACGCAGGCATAAACGTCTCCCTCCCCGCACCCACCCAGTAGTCCACAGCATACACAAAGTTCTCCCAGCACAGTGCCCAGCTCTCCCCATCCCAGACGGGCAAACACACCCCCCCCACCCACCCTGTCCACAGCAGACACAAAGACCTCCAAGCACAGTGCCCAGCTTTCCTAATTCCAGACGGGCTAAGAGACGCACACTGCACCCACCCGTTAGTCTCCACAAGTGGGTGGGTGCAGATCCTTTTAGTGCCCCTCAAGACAATGTTTGTGTGCCAGGGCCGGGTAGTAACCCTCCTTGAAAATGTGGGGGAGAGGCCTCCGGTGACCCTCAAGACAATTTTGGGCGACAGTGTAGTGGCGAGCCTCCAAAAAATCGTGGGTGAGAGCCTCAGAAACAATTGGTTTGAAAAAGCATGGTGGTGCACTCCCCTATTTGTAGGAGTGGGCTGGTCCTGCTTTCTGCCAGGAGGTGGAGTTCCAGTCTAGCTAGAGTGATGAGAGGAAGCACTTGCCAGAGCTCCAGCTCCTGGGAACAATATATAGTTCTCCAGAGAGACCAACAGAATTCAGCTTCAAGCAATCACCTGAGAGACAAAACAGGAGAGTGACCATCAAAATACTGCTTTACAGACACTGCTGCAAGGTGAGGGACTATGTCTAAGACACCCATCATCTATACCAACCCAAGACCAGATAAAGCTTAAGTCTAAACCTTACAGTGGACAACTATACCCACAAGTTCAAATATACAGTCAGCCAACCTGCCACCATACCTCCTACAACTAGTGCCTGAAACTGCACTTTTTATTTGCTGCTACTGGATGTACAGTGGGTAGAGATGAGCGAACATGCTCGTCCGAGCTTGGTGCTCGTTCGAGTATTAGGGTATTTGCATATGCTCGATACTCGGACGAGCATATCGCGATCCTCGAGGAAATGGCAACTTCCTGCATGTTAGGCGCCTTTTCTGAGCCAATTAACATGCAGGAGAGTCTTAGGTACCTCCTAGCATCACGTGGGGCCCCTACAAGTCGATAGCAGGGATTTTACCCTGACACAGCATGGCGGTGACAACAGAGTGACCAAGTGAGACTGAGTTAGCAGGTGAACCACATAAAATTTTACCCTAACACAGCATGGCGGTGACAACAGAGTGACCAAGTGAGACTGAGTTAGCAGGTGAAGCACATAAAATTTTACCCTGACACAGCATGGCGGTGACAACAGAGTGACCAAGTGAGACTGAGTTAGCAGGTGAACCACATCAAATTTTACCCTGACACAGCATGGCGGTGACAACAGAGTGACCAAGTGAGACTGAGTTAGCAGGTGAAGCACATAAAATTTTAGCCTGACACAGCATGGAGGTGAACCCAGAGTGACCAAGTTAGACTGAGTTAGCAGGTGAAGCACTAAAAATTTTACCCTGACAAAGCATGGCGGTGACAACAGAGTGACCAAGTGAGACTGAGTTAGCAGGTGAAGCACATAAAATTTTACCCTGACACAGCATGGCGGTGACAACAGAGTGACCACGTGAGACTGAGTTAGCAGGTGAACCACATAAAATTTTACCCTGACACAGCATGGCGGTGATAACAGAGTGACGAAGTGAGACTGAGTTAGCAGATGAAGCACATAAAATTTTACCTTGACACAGCATGGCGGTGAACCCAGAGTGACCAAGTGAGACTGAGGTAGCAAGTGAAGCACAAAAACTTTTATCCTGACACAGCATGGCAGTGACAACAGGGTGAATAAGTGAGACTGAGTTAGCAGATGAACCACATAAAATTTTACCCTGACACAGCATGGCGGTGACAACAGAGTGACCAAGTGAGACTGAGTTAGCAGGTGAACCACATAAAATTTTATCCTGACACAGCATGGCGGTGACAACAGAGTGACCAAGTGAGACTGAGGTAGCAGGTGAACCACCCAAAAATTTACCCTGACACAGCATGGTGGTGAACCCAGAGTGACCAAGTTATACTGAGGTAGCAGGTGAACCACCCAAAAATGTAGCCTGACACAGCATGGCGGTGACACCACCAATGCCTTTGGCATACTGAGATTGCTGTCAAATGGCTGTTTGAAGTTGACTCTCCTAAAAAAATTTTGAGTGTCTGTAGTTGACCCTCCTGAAAAATTGTTTTTGAGTGTCTGTAGTTGACCCTCCTAAAAAATTGATTGGAGAGAGGGCTGTAGGTGGCCCTCCCTAAACATTGTTTGAAAAGAGAGCCAGTTGGCCCTCTGAAAAATTGCCTGTTGGCTCAGCGTTTGTGTAAGAAGAGAAGGAGGGGGAGGAGGAAGAGAAGGAGAGGATACATGAAGAATCTTCATGTTGAGCTGCTTTCCACCGGTGGAGATTTGAATGGGGGTGAAATCCAGGCTTTATTCATTTTAATAAGCGTCAGGCTGTCAGCACTGTCTGTTGACAGGCGTGTACGCTTATCAGTGATGATGCCACCAGCTGCACTGAAGACCCGCTCTGACAACACGCTAGCGGCAGGGCAGGCCAGCACCTCCAAGGCGTACAGCGCCAGTTCGGGCCACGTGTCCAGCTTTGCAACCCAGTAGTTGTATGGAGCAGAGTGATCACGCAGGACGCTGGTATGGTCAGCTAGGTACTCCCTCACCATCTTTCTGAACAGCTCCCCCCTACTCTGCCTAGACTGGGGACGGGTGACATAGTCTTGTTGGGGTGACATAAAACTGGCAAAGGCCTTGGAGAGTGTTCCCCTGCCAGCGCTTGACAAGCTGCCTTCTCGCATCCTCTCCCCCGCTAGTTGGCCCACAGAACCACGTCCTCTGCCACTAGTGGTGTTAGATGGGAAGGATTGTTTCAGCTTGTGTACCAGGGCCTGTTGATATTGATTCACTCGCGTACTCCTTTCCTCTACAGGAATGAGAGTGGAAAAGTTCTGCTTGTACCGGGGGTCCAGGAGGGTATACGTTTAAGTTGCGAGATGAAGCTAGGGAGCGAAACTCTGCGGCGTTCCACTGCTCCCTCATTAACATGTACTGTGTCACCCTGCCCAGGACCACGACCTCTGCCCCCTACACTACTTGAACGCCCACGTCCACGCCCTCGTCCTCGACCCTTAGCCCTTGGGTTCAATATTTTGTATGTTCACTGCACTGTATGATATATAACTGAGAGAAAAAACGTAGTCTTTAGACGGCGGCTATTGTACCACAAACCAATTTTTCACTGCACTGTATAATATATAACTGAGAGAAAAAAACGTATATTTTCCACACTCCGGCTAGAGTGCAGCACACGACAGAGTTTTGCACTGCACTGTAGTATATATAACTGAGAGGAAAAACGTACATTTTCTACACTCCGGCTAGTGTGCAACACACAACAGAATTTTGCACTGCACTGTATAATATATAACTGAGAGGAAAAACGTATATTTTCTACACTCCGGCTAGTGTGCAGCACACAACAGAATTTTGTACTGCACTGTATAATATATAACTGAGAGAAAAAACGTATATTTTCTACACTCCGGCTAGTGGGCAGCACACGACAGAATTTGGCACTGCACTGTATAATATATAACTGTAAGGAAAAACGTATATTTTCTACACTCCGGCTAGTGTGCAGCACACGACACAATTTCGCACTGCACTGTAGTATATATGACAGAGGAAAAACGTAGTCTTTAGACGGCGGCTATTGCACTGCAAACCACTCAATTTTTCACTGCACTGTAGGATATATAACTGAAAGGAAAAACGTATATTTTCTACACTCCGGCTAGTGTGCAGCACACGACAGAATTTTGCACTGCACTGTATAATATATAACTGAGAGGAAAAACGTATATTTTCTACACTCCGGCTAGTGTGCAGCACACGATAGAATTTTGCACTGCACTGTATAAAATATAACTGAGAGACTAAACCTATATTTTCTACACTACGGCTAGTGTGCAGCACACGATACAATTTCGCACTGCACTGTAGTATATATGACTGAGAGGAAAAATGTAGTCTTTAGACGGTGGCTATTGCACCGCAAACCACTCAATTTTTCACTGCACTGTAGGATATATAAAAAAACGTATTCCCTAGACTGACGGTACTGTACAGTACACTACATAATTGTTCAGTGGACTGTAGTGTATAGAAATGAGAGAAAAAACGTATTCCCTAGACTGACGCTACTGTACAGTACACTACATAATTGTTCACTGGACTGTAGTGTATAGAAATGAGAGAAAAACGTATTCCCTAGACTGACGCTACTGTACAGTACACTACATAATTGTTCACTGGACTGTAGTGTATAGAAATGAGAGAAAACGTATTCCCTAGACTGACGCTACTGTACAGTACACTACATAATTGTTCACTGGACTGTAGTGTATAGAAATGAGAGAAAAAACGTATTCCCTAGACTGCACTACAGATCCCAGCAAGCCAAGGTATAGCAGCAGCAGCAAAAATGAGTACTGAGAGGACTTTGGGCAATTTCTTTTGGGTCTGTGTGGACCACGTGCTGTCCCTTCTGCCACCAGTCACTGTGTACAGTGTGCAGCCAAGATGGCGGAAGCTGCACTACAAGTCCCAGCCAGCAACCAGGAGGAGACCAAAAAAAAAGTGCTTGTAGCCCTTAGAAGGGCTGTTGGGTTCTTTTTGGGTGATTCCTGCCTAACCAACATCTAAATTCAGGCGCTAACACTCTCCCTGACAGACAGCAGCTCTATCCCAAATCTCATGCAGACGGCGTCTGACGCGAGCAGCGTGGGACCAGATTCTTATATTCCCAGGTCATCTGATCTGGCCAGCCAATCCCTGCTATCGATTTGTAGGGGCCCCACGTGATGCTAGGAGGTACCTAAGACTCTCCTGCATGTTGATTGGCTCAGAAAAGGCGCCTAACATGCAGGAAGTTGCCATTTCCTCGAGGATCGCGATATGCTCGTCCGAGTATCGAGCATATGCAAATACCCTAATACTCGAACGAGCACCAAGCTCGGACGAGCATGTTCGCTCATCTCTACCCACTGTACATCCAGTAGCAGCAAATAAAAAGTGCAGTTTCAGGCACTAGTTGTAGGCGGTATGGTGGCAGGTTGGCTGACTGTATATTTGAACTTGTGGGTATAGTTGTCCACTGTAAGGTTTAGACTTAAGCTTTATCTGGTCTTGGGTTGGTATAGATGATGGGTGTCTTAGACATAGTCCCTCACCTTGCAGCAGTGTCTGTAAAGCAGTATTTTGATGGTCACTCTCCTGTTTTGTCTCTCAGGTGATTGCTTGAAGCTGAATTCTGTTGGTCTCTCTGGAGAACTATATATTGTTCCCAGGAGCTGGAGCTCTGGCAAGTGCTTCCTCTCATCACTCTAGCTAGACTGGAACTCCACCTCCTGGCAGAAAGCAGGACCAGCCCACTCCTACAAATAGGGGAGGGACAGGGTGGTTAGTGTTCCTGCCAACCTTTGCCTTCTATTCTTTTCTGCTGGAACATACGGCCAAAACAAGAAATGCATAACATTAAAATATATAACTAAATACAGTTGCATATACTACCAAGGTCTAAGTTACTGCATATCTATGTGAACCCCCTCTTGCAACCTGTGACCCTCCTTGTGCTGCATAATGAATGCTGTTTATTGTATTGCATACCATACGTTGTAAACCCCTTCATGCACGAAGATGTATTTAGCTACCTATTGCATTGTAAGGAACCCCGCTAGTGTTGCAAAATATATGATAATTGCATATAGTATCACAAATTAAGTGGTCAATAATAGTCATTTTATTCAAATTTTATATTTGCAGTTACTAATGTTGTGATCAGCGAGCTAAATGTGAATCAATGAATTGGAGATGCACCCTTGTCAAAAAAAAGCCATCTGTACAAAGCTCCATTTCCTAATACCTGTAACAGAACTGTGACTGAAAAAAAACTTGTAAAGTTTTAAAAATGGTCAAATGTAAACTCAGTTGTATTTGTGTACCAACAAATTTGAATCTTTTTTTTTTTTTTTTAAATTTTTAAGAGCTCACTCCGAAATTGAAAGGTAGAGACTAAATTTTTGCCAAGTGCAAATAAGAAAATTTTCAAAATTGTCTTTTTTAAGTAAACATTAGAGATGAGCGAGTAGTGTTCGATCGAGCCGGTATTCGATCGAATACTACGCTATTCGGCATACTCGATTTCAATCGAGTATAACGGCGATGGCGCACTTAGAATTCGTTTCCCCTCCCACCTTCCCTGGCGCTCTTTTTCCACCAATCACCATGCAGGGGGGGTATGACAGGCCCGCGGAGCACGCTGGCAGCGCGAAAACGGCGTCTACATGGATTGGCTGGAAAAACCACGTGACCTCGAATATTAAAAACTCAGCTCTTCCTGCTCGTACGCATATGCTGCGTGAACTTAGTCAGGGACAGAGGCTGGAGAAGGGAGAGATAGGTTTTAGCTGTTGGACAGGCAGGAGCGTGATTAAAAGCACTTATCAGGGCTACTATAGTGCAGTACAGTGATAGCTTTACTACAATATACACTCTGCAGAGAACGGCTGCTGTATTCAGGGATAGCTGCTGGAGTAGGGACAGAGAGAGGCATTAGTGGTGTATTAGGTGCTCTGCTACATACCAAACTATATTTGGCACAACTGTTCTGCATTCTTTTTGGCTGCAAAACCCTGTTATATACCTAGTGTGTATATGCACCATCTGATCTGGCAGTATACGGCTGTTTATTTATTATTTTTTAAATACAGTTTATTTGGCTCTAGTGTTCTGGGTTCTGTGTGCCTGCAATACCCTTTTTGTATACCAGGTGTAAATACCCACCGTCTGACCTGTTAGTACACGGCTGTGTACCTAGAAATATAAAAAAATAGGCCTTTTCATTGGCACCTGTACTGTGCGTTCTCTTGCAAAATAATTTTATACACGTGGTGTTAATACCCACCGTCTGATCAGTTAGTACACGGCTGTGTACCTAGAAATATAAAAAAAATAGGCCTTTTCATTGGCACCTGTACTGTGCGTTCTCTTGCAAAATATTTTTATATACGTGGTGTTAATACCCACCGTCTGATCTGTTAGTACACGGCTGTGTACCTAGAAATATAAAAAAATAGGCCTTTTCATTGGCACCTGTACTGTGCGTTCTCTTGCAAAATATTTTTATATACGTGGTGTTAATACACACCGTCTGATCTGTTAGTACACGGCTGTGTACCTAGAAATATAAAAAAATAGGCCTTTTCATTGGCACCTGTACTGTGCGTTCTCTTGCAAAATATTTTTATATACGTGGTGTTAATACACACCGTCTGATCTGTTAGTACACGGCTGTGTACCTAGAAATATTAAAAAAATAGGCCTTTTCATTGTCACCTGTACTGTGCGTTCTCTTGCAAAATAATTTTATATACGTGGTGTTAATACACACCGTCTGATCTGTTAGTACACGGCTGTGTACCTAGAAATATTAAAAAAATAGGCCTTTTCATTGTCACCTGTACTGTGCGTTCTCTTGCAAAATATTTTATATACGTGGTGTTAATACACACCGTCTGATCTGTTAGTACACGGCTGTGTACCTAGAAATATTAAAAAAATAGGCCTTTTCATTGGCACCTGTACTGTGCGTTCTCTTGCAAAATATTTTTATATACGTGGTGTTAATACACACCGTCTGATCTGTTAGTACACGGCTGTGTACCTAGAAATATAAAAAAATAGGCCTTTTCATTGGCACCTGTACTGTGCGTTCTCTTGCAAAATATTTTTATATACGTGGTGTTAATACCCACCGTCTGATCTGTTAGTACACGGCTGTGTACCTAGAAATATTAAAAAAAATAGGCCTTTTCATTGGCACCTGTACTGTGCGTTCTCTTGCAAAATATTTTATATACGTGGTGTTAATACACACCGTCTGATCTGTTAGTACACGGCTGTGTACCTAGAAATATAAAAAAATAGGCCTTTTCATTGGCACCTGTACTGTGCGTTCTCTTGCAAAATATTTTTATATACGTGGTGTTAATACACACCGTCTGATCTGTTAGTACACGGCTGTGTACCTAGAAATATAAAAAAATAGGCCTTTTCATTGGCACCTGTACTGTGCGTTCTCTTGCAAAATATTTTTATATACGTGGTGTTAATACACACCGTCTGATCTGTTAGTACACGGCTGTGTACCTAGAAATATAAAAAAATTGGCCTTTTCATTGGCACCTGTACTGTGCGTTCTCTTGCAAAATATTTTTATATACGTGGTGTTAATACACACCGTCTGATCTGTTAGTACACGGCTGTGTACCTAGAAATATTAAAAAAATAGGCCTTTTCATTGGCACCTGTACTGTGCGTTCTCTTGCAAAATATTTTTATATACGTGGTGTTAATACCCACCGTCTGATCTGTTAGTACACGGCTGTGTACCTAGAAATATAAAAAAATTGGCCTTTTCATTGGCACCTGTACTGTGCGTTCTCTTGCAAAATATTTTATATACGTGGTGTTAATACACACCGTCTGATCTGTTAGTACACGGCTGTGTACCTAGAAATATTAAAAAAATAGGCCTTTTCATTGGCACCTGTACTGTGCGTTCTCTTGCAAAATAATTTTTATATACGTGGTGGTTAATACACACCGTCTGATCTGTTAGTACACGGCTGTGTACCTAGAAATATAAAAAAAATAGGCCTTTTCATTGGCACCTGTACTGTGCGTTCTCTTGCAAAATATTTTTATATACGTGGTGTTAATACACACCGTCTGATCTGTTAGTACACGGCTGTGTACCTAGAAATATAAAAAAAATTGGCCTTTTCATTGGCACCTGTACTGTGCGTTCTCTTGCAAAATATTTTTATATACGTGGTGTTAATACACACCGTCTGATCTGTTAGTACACGGCTGTGTACCTAGAAATATTAAAAAAATTGGCCTTTTCATTGGCACCTGTACTGTGCGTTCTCTTGCAAAATATTTTATATACGTGGTGTTAATACCACCGTCTGATCTGTTTAGTACACGGCTGTGTACCTAGAAATATAAAAAAAATAGGCCTTTTCATTGGCACCTGTACTGTGCGTTCTCTTGCAAAATATTTTTATATATACGTGGTGTTAATACACACCGTCTGATCTGTTAGTACACGGCTGTGTGCCAAAAAATATTAAAAAAATAGGCCTTTTCATTGGCACCTGTACTGTGCGTTCTCTTGCAAAATATTTTTATATACGTGGTGTTAATACACACCGTCTGATCTGTTAGTACACGGCTGTGTACCTAGAAATATAAAAAAAATTGGCCTTTTCATTGGCACCTGTACTGTGCGTTCTCTTGCAAAATTTTTTATATACGTGGTGTTAATACACACCGTTCTGATCTGTTAGTACACGGCTGTTACTAGAATATAAAAAAAAATTGGCCTTT
>ONZH01026774.1:0-36283 GCA_900303285.1 Rhinella marina
GGTGGTAGGTAGGCCGTCTCTGTTTGCGACCCCGTCCCCGCTTCCACTACATTCACCCAGTGTGCCGTCAAAGAGATGTAGCGTCCCTGGCCGCAAGCGCTTGTCCACGAGTCGGTGGTCAAGTGGACCTTTGCGCTGACTGCGTACCTCAGGGCCCGCCTGATGTTACGCGACACGTGCTGGTGCAGGGCGGGGACAGCACTCCGGGAAAAGTAGTGGCGGCTAGGGACGGAATAGCGAGGTGCGGCAGCCGCCATCAGGTCGCGGAAGGCCTGCGTCTCCACAAGCCTAAACGGCAACATCTCCAGGGCCAGCAGTTTGGAGATGTGGCAGTTTAAGGCTTGGGCTTGGGGGTGACTCGAGGCGTACTTCCGCCTGCGGTCGAACGCCTGCGAGATGGACAGTTGTTGGGACGAGGAGTGTGAAGGTGCAGGCGAAGAGGCGGGGGAAGGGGAGGCTGAAGGAGAAGGCCCCAAAGTAGCCGAGGCAGAGGCAGATGTGGAGGTGTCCTGGCTGGAGGTCTGGACCGCAGTGGCAGCACACAACAAAGGGGAAGAGGCAGTGGCAGCAGGACCGGGCGCAGGTTGTATTGCGTTTGCTCTCTCCCACTCAGCCCAGTGCTTGACTTCCAAGTGACGCCGCATGCCTGAGGTGGTCAGATTGCTCTTCTCAGAGCCCCTACTCAGTTTTGAGTGGCAGAGTGTGCAAACCGCGCTCAGTTTGTCATCCGCACAAACATTAAAAAATCTCCACACCACAGAAGTACGAGGCCTCGATGGGGGAGCTTCACGCGACTGCCCGCTGCCGGGAACAGCTTCGGCCGTGCTGGCTGTGGCCTCACTACTCTGTCTGGACTGTCCTCTGCCTCTGGACATCCCTCTGCCTGTGGACATCCCTCTGCCTCTGGACATCCCTCTGCCTCTGGACATCCCTCTGCCTGTGGACATCCCTCTGCCTGTGGACATCCCTCTGCCTCTTGCTGCCTTTTTCGGTGCTGCGCAGACCACCACCTCTCCACTGCTTTCCCCGCTGGACATCACCCCTGGCCAAGTGGGGTCGGTCATTTCGTCATCCACCACCTCCTCTTCCTCACTCTGCTCCTCCTCCTGCCTACTGGACATTCCAACAGCCTCCCTTGATGGCAACTGCGTCTCATCATCATCATCGCTCATGATAACAGATGCTGGTTCAGGGTCCACATCAGCAGGAGATGGCGAATACTCAAGTGGTTGGGCATCACTACAAACAAATTCCTCTGCTAGCTCCTGGGATTCTTCCGGCACATCTGAAAAAGGACCCGAAAAGAGCTCCTGGGAGGGGTCAAGGGAGGGATGACTCTGTTGGCCAGGTGTGGAGGAAGGAGGGTCAGAGTGAGACTGTGTGGATGACTGGCTGGTGGACAACTGTGTGGAAGCGCTATCGGCTATCCATTGCACCACCTGTTCAACCTGCTCAGGCCTCAACAGCGGTGTAACTCGCCCCCTGCTTAACTGTCCCATAAAGGCAGGGATTCTGGATAAGTGTGATCCTGGCTGACCCTCACCAGCACGCATTGTATCCCCACTGGCTTCAACAAGGCCACCAACAGCATTTCCGCGCCCCCGTCCTCGTCCACGTCCGATTCCGCTAGCCCCCCTCCGCATTTTATTTTTTTTTGGTTGCAAATACAATATTTGGGTATATAATTAGGTATGTGAAATAATTTAGCAAGAGAACGCACAGTACAGTGGCCAATTAAAAGGCCTAGATATTGTATATTTCAAGGTACACAGCCGTGTAGTAACTGAACAGACGGTGGGTATTTACACCAGGTATGTGAAAAAATTTAGCAAGAGAACGCACAGTACAGTGGCCTATTAAAAGGCCTAGATATTGTATATTTCAAGGTACACAGCCGTGTAGTAACTGAACAGGCGGTGGGTATTTACACCAGGTATGTGAAATAATTTAGCAAGAGAACGCACAGTACAGTGGCCTATTAAAAGGCCTAGATATTGTATATTTCAAGGTACACAGCCGTGTAGTAACTGAACAGACGGTGGGTATTTACACCAGGTATGTGAAATAATTTAGCAAGAGAACGCACAGTACAGTGGCCAATTAAATGGCCTAGATATTGTATATTTCAAGGTACACAGCCGTGTAGTAACTGAACAGGCGGTGGGTATTTACACCAGGTATGTGAAATAATTTAGCAAGAGAACGCACAGTACAGTGGCCTATTAAAAGGCCTAGATATTGTATATTTCAAGGTACACAGCCGTGTAGTAACTGAACAGACGGTGGGTATTTACACCAGGTATGTGAAATAATTTAGCAAGAGAACGCACAGTACAGTGGCCAATTAAAAGGCCTAGATATTGTATATTTCAAGGTACACAGCCGTGTAGTAACTGAACAGACGGTGGGTATTTACACCAGGTATGTGAAATAATTTAGCAAGAGAACGCACAGTACAGTGGCCTATTAAAAGGCCTAGATATTGTATATTTCAAGGTACACAGCCGTGTAGTAACTGAACAGACGGTGGGTATTTACACCAGGTATGTGAAATAATTTAGCAAGAGAACGCACAGTACAGTGGCCAATTAAAAGGCCTAGATATTGTATATTTCAAGGTACACAGCCGTGTAGTAACTGAACAGACGGTGGGTATTTACACCAGGTATGTGAAATAATTTAGCAAGAGAACGCACAGTACAGTGGCCTATTAAAAGGCCTAGATATTGTATATTTCAAGGTACACAGCCCTGTAGTAACTGAACAGACGGTGGGTATTTACACCAGGTATGTGAAATAATTTAGCAAGAGAACGCACAGTACAGTGGCCAATTAAAAGGCCTAGATATTGTATATTTCAAGGTACACAGCCGTGTAGTAACTGAACAGACGGTGGGTATTTACACCAGGTATGTGAAATAATTTAGCAAGAGAACGCACAGTACAGTGGCCAATTAAATGGCCTAGATATTGTATATTTCAAGGTACACAGCCGTGTAGTAACTGAACAGACGGTGGGTATTTGCACCAGGTATGTGAAATAATTTAGCAAGAGAACGCACAGTACAGTGGCCAATTAAATGGCCTAGATATTGTATATTTCAAGGTACACAGCCGTGTAGTAACTGAACAGACGGTGGGTATTTACACCAGGTATGTGAAATAATTTAGCAAGAGAACGCACAGTACAGTGGCCAATTAAATGGCCTAGATATTGTATATTTCAAGGTACACAGCCGTGTAGTAACTGAACAGACGGTGGGTATTTACACCAGGTATGTGAAATAATTTAGCAAGAGAACGCACAGTACAGTGGCCAATTAAATGGCCTAGATATTGTATATTTCAAGGTACACAGCCGTGTAGTAACTGAACAGACGGTGGGTATTTACACCAGGTATGTGAAATAATTTAGCAAGAGAACGCACAGTACAGTGGCCTATTAAAAGGCCTAGATATTGTATATTTCAAGGTACACAGCCGTGTAGTAACTGAACAGACGGTGGGTATTTACACCAGGTATGTGAAATAATTTAGCAAGAGAACGCACAGTACAGTGGCCAATTAAATGGCCTAGATATTGTATATTTCAAGGTACACAGCCGTGTACTAACTGAACAGACGGTGGGTATTTACACCTGGTATACAAAAAGGGTATTGCAGGCACACAGAACCCAGAACACTAGAGCCAAATAAACTGTATTTAAAAAAATAAAATAAAATTCACAGCCGTAGACTGCCAGATCAGATGGTGCATATACACACTAGTTATATAACAGGGTTTTTCAGCCAAAAAGAACGCTGAACAGTAGTGCCAAATATAGTTTGGTATGTAGCAGAGCACCTAATACACCACTAATGCCTCTCTCTGTCCCTACTCCAGCAGCTATCCCTGAATACGGCAGCCGTTCTCTGTAAAGTGTATCTTGTAGTAAAGCTATCACTGTAGTGCACTATAGTAGCCCTGATAAGGGCTTTTAATCACGCTCCTGCCTGTCCAACTGCTAAAACCTGTCTCTCCCTTCTCCAGCCTCTGTCCCTGACTAAGTTCACGCAGCATATGCGTACGAGCAGGAAGAGCTGAGTTTTTAATATTCGAGGTCACATGGTTTTTCCAGCCAATCCATGTAGACGCTGTTTTCGCGCTGCCAGCGTGCTCAGCGTACCTGTCATACCCCCCCTGCATGTTGATTGGTGGAAAAAGAGCGCCAGGGAAGGTGGGAGGGGAAACGAATTCTAAGTGCGCCATCGCCGTTATACTCGATTGAAATCGAGTATGCCGAATAGCGTAGTATTCGATCGAATACCGGCTCGATCGAACACTACTCGCTCATCTCTATACATATCCAGGGGCACATTCTGTACACAGAACCCATTACATGAAGAGAGTAAGACAATGAAAGAGTACTGTAGGATGTCATTACATTAGTGGCGATTGTAATTTTTTTATAACTGTCCCTTTAACACTACAATATAGTCTTGAAATAATCCATTAATTCAGTGAAATTAGAGTTTTTCATTGTTTTTACACGTTCGACATTTCAGCCGAGAATCCAGATTAACTCCATGACAGAAGATTTCTAAAAACTGCAACATAGATATCTATGGCACGATGCA
This sequence comes from Rhinella marina, assembly GCA_900303285.1. NCBI lineage: Eukaryota > Metazoa > Chordata > Amphibia > Anura > Bufonidae > Rhinella > Rhinella marina. The sequence goes on from ONZH01026774.1 coordinate 4,618, forward strand.
GAAATCTGGGGGGGGCGTGTTATGGATTATTTGGAGGCTGTTTTTGTATCACTTTCATTGTAGCATTGGACGATGAATCTTTGGAAAAAGAATTCAACTAAGCTACTAAGCCTTTCTCTGGATGTCGTCCAGTGTAATATACTGAGGGCATACAGCGGCACTACTATCACCAATACTATTGAAATGATGTCACTTTATGAGCTAGCCAAAAACAGAGGACACCAAATCCTCATCTGCCCTCAGCATTTAGTGAAAATAACCTCTGTAAGATATTTAGAGAACATCTGGCATATTGCCTAGTAGGGCTGATCTTGCTGAGTAAGGCAATATATTTCTTTTCAATAGTTAATAGTTGCCAAGATATATTCATTTTTATATTTATATAAAATATCAATTGGAGCACCAAGGAGCTGGCCATAGTGCTAGGAGCACCACTAGTGCATTGCTCCCTGTCCTCTCCATATTCCCTCCTCCGCTTTGAGTGACAGGGCTAGACATATTATCTAGCCCTGTGTTCTTTTACCAGGGCCGAGGATCAGTGACCTGGCGCTTGCACAGTGGATCTGAGTTCGGAAAGCAGCTCTCCTCACATCCACTGTGCAGGCGCTGAGTAACTGAGCCACTGGATCCACTGCTGTTTCCCAAGCTGAGGAAGCAGCATCTCATTCACTGAACAAGCACCGAGTGACTGAGCCTCGGTACTACTGTGAGAACACAGGGCTAGACAAAATGTTTAGCCCTGTCACTCAAATGGGAGGGGGGAGTACAGAGAGCAGAGGGATCATTGTGCTAGTGGTGCTCCTAGGATTATGGCCAGCCCCTTGGTGCTACAAATAGATATTTTACATATCTAATATATCTCTGCAACTATTAACCACATAAAGAAAAGAAATAAATTGTTTTATTCAGCATGATCAACCCTACTAGGCAATGTGCCAGACTTTATTAGGATCGATCATGCTGACAAATGCTCTTTAACCCCTTCACTACCAGTGCCGTACAGGTGTGCCCACATGCAGCAGGCACCATGATCGGCGGGTATCCGTTCTTTCAAACAGCAGAGACCCGCGGCTAATGACCTATTGCGGTTATTAAAGCCTTTAGATGCCATGATCAAGTGAGATTACAGAATCTAAAGGGTAAAAAAATGAGACCCAGGGCACTGAAGCTGCAAATCCTATTTTGGCCAACACAAGTAAAAAAAATCCACAATTGTTAAGAATTAAAAAAAAAAAAATTCTGTGAATAAAAAAATACATAAATAACAAAAGATATAAGCATCAGGGGCATCACCGTGACCAAAAACACCCGTACTATTAAAATATAAAAAATGTTTTTCCAATACGTAAATGGAAAAAGGGTCAAAATAGCCTATTTGCCATTTTTCATCGCTTCTCTTATTAAAAAAAAAGTATTAGAATGTGATCAAAAAGTCACACACTCCAAAATGGTATCAATAAAACTAAGGATTGTCCTATTAAAAAATAAGTCCCCAAACAGCTCAGTAGATATAACTATAAAAAAAAAGTTATGGGGGTCAGAATATGGTAATCAAAATTTTTTTTATATTTTTAATTTTTAGTTTCAATTTATTTTTACACAATTTAGACATAAAAACCTATACATATGTAGCATTGTTGTAATCGTATCAACCCGGAGAATGAAGGGTACAGGTTATTTTTCCCGCAAACAGAACACTGTAAGAAAAAAACCTGTAAAACGGTGGAGAAATTGCATTTTGTTCCTCCTTCCCAGTACATTGTATGCTGTATTAAAAGGGTTATTCCAGGAATAATGTAAAAAATGAAAATCAGACATCATTTAGTACATGCCAACCTCTTTTTAGCAAAGCTAGAATCGGCCTTGTACCTCACATGGATCCAGAGATCTCCTCATTCATGGCTCTGCTAGATTCATATCAAGCTGACAGCTCGGGGAGTGTCTTTTCTGCTGCAGCTCAGGAGGCGTGTCCATGCTCTCCTTAACACAGCTCAGGGGGGCGTGTCTCAGCTCTCTTTATCACAGCTCAGGAGGCGTGTCTCAGCTCTCCCTATCACAGCTCAGGAGGCGTATCTCAGCTCTCCCTATCACAGCTCCGGGGGCGTGTCTCAGCTCTACCTATCACAGCTCAGGAGGCATGTCTCAGCTCTCCCTATCACAGCCCAGGAGGCGTGTCCATGCTCTCCCTATCACAGCTCAGGGGGGCGTGTCTCAGCTCTCCATATCACAGCTCAGAAGGCGTGTCTCAGCTCTCCCTATCACAGCCCAGGAGGCATGTCCATGCTCTACCTATCACAGCTCAGGAGACAGTTAAAAGTTGAAACTGAGCATGTGCGGCCTGCTCAGTGAATAGGTCAAAAAAATAAGAAATTAAGTGGTCCTGTTCAGATACATTTTACTGAATAACTCAGTAGCTATACAAAATTTTTAATGACATACAATTACAAAAGTATTCAGATCCAGGTGCTGGTTTGAAAACTGTACAATATTTTTCGTGGGACAACCCCTTTAAATGGTGGCATTAGAAAGTACAACTTGTCCTGCAAAAAATAAGCCTTCATATAGAGATGTGAACGGAAAAATAAAAAAGTTATCGTTCAATGAAAATAGGGGGAAAAAAATTAAAACATAAAAACTGAAAAAAACCTCCAGTATCCTAAGGGTTAAAAGGCTTTTAATAATTCTGTGATCATTACGGTTATTATTTAATAGCATAGTAAACTTCTACAGTCTAAGATAGTTGCATCTTCATAAAGTATTGTAGGTAATGGTTTAAACCTTAAAGGGGTTTTCTAGAACTTGTCTATGATTGACCTATTCTTAGGATAGGTTATCAATATCAGAATGTGGGGAGGGGGGTCCAACTTCAGGCACCCCCATGGGGGAGTAACAGACCTCCTCCCAACTCTTGAGGATAATTTAGTTAAATGCACACTTTCAGGATTTATGAGCGGACAATGCGCACTGAAATCTGCAGGATTAAAATCTGCATTTTAAAATGATGTGCATGAGAATTTCAAATTCCCATAGAGTTCAATGAACATGACCTACGGTTCGGAAAATCTGCACGCAATCCTGATTATGTGCATTTACCCTTAAAGGGGTTTTGCAGTTTGCAACTTCTACAATAATCATTTATGAAGGTCACAGTAATTCTGTGTTATATTCCTTTTACCCTTATTGTTCCTCTCTCCTGTTCTGGGCTGTGGTCACATGACCGCGTCAATGCCGCGCTTTCCTATTTCCTCTGATGTTAAGTTCATGGGCGGGGCAGTGATAGGGGCGTGTCTGTGTAACTAGCTGGATGGAAGGAGCTATAAACTAGGGGAGGTGCTGAAGCTGTGGCAGAGGAAGGAGAAGTGCATCATGGGTTTGGTTGGATACAGGAACAGGAAGTGCAACATACAGGATGGAAACAGACCAGGGGGATTGGTTTACATGGTGAAAACGGGTCAGAAGAGTCCAAATTGGAAAACAAAAGGCAAGGAGACGATATAGACGAGTTAAGCAACTGCATGAACATATCTTTTAAATGCCCGGGAAATTCCAAAGACCATTGAGCACCCAGCAAGTGTCATAACAGCAGTGGATGGGAATCGCTGAGGTGAGTAATGCTTCTTTTATGAATTTTACACCATGCCCCTTATCTGTGGTTTGATTTGATTGTATTTATCTTACTGATTTTCTCAATCCAGTATAAAACATAATAGAAATATTATAATACATATAAATTGCTATAATATTATAATACAAGGTATAACAATAAAATGATTGTGTATACTCTTGTATCTAATCCCAACATATCTGAAGCTAATCCTGAAGATAAAACCACTTTATGGAGCACCACCATAAGCCATTGAAATTCTTACGCTACGCTGAGCCACATGCTATAAGAATATTCTAACGAGACATACGCCACCTAGTGGCTGCAACCCTAAGTGCTCTTATGTTTCCGAATGCATCTCATTCACAAGGCTATATTACAAATTCGTGATTAAATCCCTAAAAACTGCTCTTAAAGTGGGTGGACTGGTCCATCATATGATCTGCCTGTCTTATATTACTATACTGATATAGTGAGGAAGGACTTGATGGCTTGTTAGCGTCCCACAGAAAGAAAGATGGAGTTTAGTGGAGGGGTGATGGACGGCACTGATCGGACACTATGCAGAGAGCACTGGTGAAGCAGTTTGGACAGGTTTTGTAGGCAGTGGCAAAAAGGAGGGCAGGAACGCCCTATGTTTTTTGAATTGTGACATCTCACTGGTGGAGGCTTATGGGTCATGGTGGGCATACTACAAGCTTGAAGGGGTTGCACAAATACAAAATGTCATTTTAATATAATCCAACATGAAAAATGCTCAATTGTGAGATTACAATGGCGCCCCATGGTGTTCAGTCTGTATACTGCTGCGCACGTCCACCTAGTGAGCTGAACAAACTCACACGTCAGAAGACTATGTCAAGAACTCTTGAGTCTCTATTTCTCACCCAGTACATATCACTGAAGATGATTTACATTGTCCAAGATCCCATGAACATTTTTTGCGGATCGGATGCGTACCTATTTATTTCAGTGGCACACACACCGCGTGCTGTCCGCATCCATATGTCTGTTCCATGAACCCATAAAAAAAAGGTAGAACGTGTCCTATTCTTGTCCATATTGTGGACAAGGATAGGACATTTCTACAGGAGTTAAAAAAAGAAATGGTGGCATGTACTTGGCGAACCGCAAAACGGATATGGTGGCGTGCATGAGGCTTTCTGGAGGCCTCTTTGTGTATTCATCTGCAGCGTTCCCATTGCTCTAACTCCTATTAAAAATTCACTGCAAATCAAGACACGAGCGAGGCAGAAAATGAAGAAAAGGTCTCTGATCTCTGGAAAATTAGTCTTTTTTTGTTAAAAGAAGGGAACAAAACGCAGTAAATTGTAACATTTTATGCTTCTTCTTTCATGTATTTTAATATCATTGTTCCATCTATTTTGCTGCGGTTCCATTTATTTGACACATTAAGAAGAGACGGAAGATTTATTTCTCTTTTTCATCCTACTCTGTTCCAGCAGACCACGTTGGTAGAAGCTATACAGGCTTGCGGAAATTATCATGGTTTCTTTGACATATTGTCATCATACCATATTAACTCCTTACGTTTATATACTTACCCACAATCCCATACAAAGGAAAAAAAATATGCCTCCTTATAGTGTTGCCAGTAGAAACATGACCACTTATGGTGCCCCCAGTAGTACTAATGCCTCCTTATGTGTGTTAGTAGAAAAATGCCCCTTGTAGTTCCTTCAGGAATACTAATTTCCCCCTTATAGTGACCATTTTTTAATAATGACCCCAGCCCCATAGTGGCCCTATGGCATGCTGCAAAAAAAAAAAATAACACAAATACTTCACACTACTGTTAGTGATATGCTGCAGGACACAGTCCTCTTCCAGAGTTCTGATCTGCTTGCAGCTTGGCTCAGGGGGCACAATGATTATGATGTCATCACGTCTCCTGCACTGACCTCTGATAGGCTTCAGGCCTAATGCTATTCAGTTGTATCAGCGTTCTGAGGATGGTCATACAGTTGAATATTGAGAGGCCCTAGTGATCAGAAATGAAACATCATTGAATGCTAGGGCATTCCCGCATACCTCCTCACCGTGCAGCACATACCTCTTGTGGTACGCATACCAAAGGTTGAGAAACACTGCTCTAAACAAATACAGATCCCGGACTATATCCCCTAAACTAATAAAAAACCCAGACCAGGCACTTTAAAGTAACTAAGACACCAGACCTGACCTCCTAAATAAATGTGGACCTCCAGACAATGTCCTAACTGGATGCAGACCCCAGACCATTCCTTCAATATAGACTCCAGGGCAGGCTACCTAAAGTAATACAGCACCCAGACCAGACCATACAGACCCCAGAGAAAACTACCCAAATACAGATTCCAGACTATCTAAATAAATACAGACCCCTGATCATACTCCCTAAATACAGACTCCAGACCATACTCCCTAAATACAGACTCCAGACCATACTCTCTAAATACAGACTCCAGACCATACTCCCTAAATACAGACTCCAGACTATACCCCCTAAATACAGACTCCAGACCATACCCCCCTAAATACAGACTCCAGACCATACTCCCTAAATACAGACTCCAGACCATACCCCCTAAATACAGACTCCTGACATACTCTCTAAATACAGACTCCAGACCATACCCCCTAAATACAGACTCCAGACCATACCCCAAAATACAGACTCCAGACCATACCCCCTAAATACAGTCTCCAGACCATACCCCCTAAATGCAGACTCCAGACCATACCCCCTAAATACAGACTCCAGACCATACCACCTAAATACAGACTCCAGACCATACTCCCTAAATACAGACTCCAGACCAGACTACCCAAATACAGAGTCCAGACTACCTAAATAAATACAGACCCCTGACCATACCCCCTAAATACAGACTCCAGACCATGCTCCCTAAATACAGACACCAGACCAGACTACCCAAATACAGACTGCAGACCATACCCCCTAAATACAGACTCCAGACCAGACTACCCAAATACAGACACCAGACCAGACTACCCAAATACAGAGTCCAAACTACCTAAATAAATACAGACCCCTGACCATACTAACTAAATAAATAAAGATGTTAGGCCAGACTACCTTAACAAGTACAGACCACAGAGCAGACTCAGGCTTCAAACAAGACCCCTAAATAAACACTAAAGACTCCAGAGAAGACCTTCAGTAATACCATACATTTCAGAGGTGAAGATTTCCAGAAATGTCCAGGAGAAATGGCCTGTAGATGACAACCTCATTGAAGAGACTGTAGTTTGGTCACCATGCCAATCCTCCATGGCATCCTGGTATCCATAATATCTTTCAATATTTCAGTTTAGGTGATCACACATTCTCAAAGTTAAACTTCAGATGGTCCACAAAACCACAAAAGTATCAGTAGGTCCACGTTTAAGATGCAGCAAACCAGGGGGATTGTGGAGAAGATGGGAGTAGGGTGCTCAAGATGACTAGGCCTCTCTCTACCAGACCTGACTCATAGGTAAGTCTCATGTAGGATAATGAGAGTAGCAGTTCCCTATGTAGAGTCTCCTTGCCTTGGTAGTAGGGTGCAAATTGAAGGCTAGAGACTAAGATACAGTTGAACAGGTAACTCTTGGTTTTCTTTACTTGGTAGAAAGTTGCAGAACATGTCCAAACAAGATGGAGGTACACATGGAGAAGATGGCGGTCTTACAAGGCAGTTTCATAGCCAACGATGTGGCTAAGCTAGAGCAAAGTTTCCCAATTTTCAATGTCCTCTTGGAGGCACCAATCTATTTCTCTTGCTATAATTCCTCAACTAGCATTTCCACTGCTATGCAGTTGAGGGGTGCACAAATGACATAAAGGCTATGTACACCTTCGGGGGCATTTTCTATTATTGCATTGTACTTATTTTGAGCTAAAAATCATTTTTTTCAATTGGTCTTTATTAACAATATTTTTCTGTACAGAGCTGACATGCTCTACTAGCTGCCTGTGGATTTTTTGTCCTTTCCGTCATCTGGGAAGGAGACGGACTCCTTATCTCTGCTCTCTCACATTATAAACACTCATTAAAGCTCAATCCTTACCTTACTGATAAGAATGTGGCTTAAATAGAAGGTTATTAACCCTCTGTAGGTTACAGATAAGAGTTGTTAGATGACTGGCACAAAGTGAAAGTACCTGTCACACAGCTAGAAAAACAGTTAACCCTTTGTGACAGAACGGCTCAATATTTTTAATAAAGGCCAATTGAAAATATGATTTTTAACCAAAAATGAGTAAAATGCAATCATAAACGAAAATAGTCTCCAAAGATGTACATAGCCTTTAAGTTTTCTGCAGTTCCTAGCGGCAAGGTGCAGAACTCCAAATGACAAGCAGCATGACAGCCACAAAAGATGCTAAGCCAGGAACTACAGATGAGCGAAGCGATTCGTCGATTCGTTGATTCGTATCGAATCTTGGGATTTTTCAGCTGCAAAGTGAATCCGAATATTAGGTGATTCGCTTTGCTTTTGTAGGCATCGCTACGTAGTTTGTCCGCTAAATTATACGCTATTCTACGTATAATTTAGTTACTCTATACGCTGTTGCGAAGACTCCTCCCTGGTAGTTACTCTACACGCTGTTGCGTACGAATTCTATTCAGCCATGCAGACTCCTCCCTGGTAGTTCTGCCCCCTTCTCCTGAGCACGAGGAAGACGTGGCAGAGTAAGATGGCGGCGAGACAGCGAGGTCCTGACTGGGGAAGCATGTTGTGGGCAGACGACCCCTATGAGGAGAAGGAACCGGAGGAGATCTATCTCTCACAGCTCAACAGGAAGTCGGATGAGGTGCTTGCTGAGGTGGTGACTCCACTGGCTGACACGGCGGAGGCGGCAGGAGTTCCCGCTCTGCCGTGCAAGGACTACTCCTTACGCCAGAATTTGATGGTCCCTGAGGCTGTCACCCGGAACGCCCGGACCCTCTGAGAATATAAAAAGCTGGTGGAGGAGTGGGTGGTGCAAGTTTTGGAGCACCCACGGTCCGGTGACCCTAAGCTGGAGCGCCGAAGGGGAACCGTTATTTGGTTCAACGTGGAGCGGGGAGTTGGTTTCATCGGTGATGAGGAGACGGCGGAGGAATTACATGTTAACCGCCATTCGGTTAAGTGGCTGTATCTTCCGCCCGTACGCCACAATCTACATGCAGGGGATTACGTGGAGTATACCCCCCATGAAGAGCCTCCAAGGCCCCTTTGCTACTGGGGTGAAAGTCTTAAAGTGACCACCTACTCCTGCAGCGCCCCCGGAAGACTGGAGTGAGGAGGCCCAGGCCGCAGAAGAGACTTGTGACCTTGAGACCTTGAGATCTGAAGAGAAATCCCAAAGTCAGGATCAGCAGGAACCCCTGATTCCTGATTTGCCGCCACCGCCACCGATACCACCGATCCTTCATGTGGGACAGATGACCACGAACACTTTCGTGTACCGTCCAACTGTGGTACAGTACCACTACCAACTGCCATGCCCATGGCAGTTGCAGGCCGCACAGTCCGCCACTCGTGGAAGACCGTTACCATTACCGTTACAGCTGGAGATTCTGTCATCTGGTATGGCGGCAGGAGGATCTGGCCACTACAGAGTGATGGGCAGGGCCCAAGTTACCACTGCCTTTGCCAGTGTGACAGCCCAGTCACCAAGAAGACCATCCTTGAGAGGTCGGCGGGGGTCTGCTGCCGCAGCCAGGGCCGCTTTCATGATGAGGCAGGAGCGCCCTCTTATGTCCTTTAGCTCCAGGAGCAGTGAGGAGGACCTGCTGGCCTTTAAGTAATTCCTGCAGTTTTTATGGGAGCCACAACATGGACTTATCCTGAAGGGTGGGCACTAGTTGGCCCTTGTTTTTAGTTTTGTTGCCCCGTGTTTGTCCTCACCCAGATGGCCATGGATTGTTAGGACTCCCCCCATCAAAAAAAAGTTTTTTTTATCCAAGTTGCGCATACGTGCGCCTCATCCCTTTTTTCCCCCTTTTCAGGTTATTTGGGGAGCCCCTCGAAAGAGGGTTTTTTAAAGGGAACCTTTGCTGCTATTTTTTTACCCATTTGGATTACAATTTTACCTATGTGGATTACAAATTGCGACTGAGTTTGGGACTCTGCTCCAGTTCTATGACAAGCGTCAGAAGAAAAGAGACTTAAACGTGTCCGTGAGCATACTAGGTAGGTGATATTTAAAATGTTTATATTATACTTATAATAATGTATTTGTACTATTTACCATATATATGTCTCGAATATTCGCCCTGCCTCTGAGGAGTGCACGCCGCGGCCTCTCCTCGTACGTGTCTGCGTATTACGTAATCGCTTAGACAATAGTACGCTGAGATTCATAAGCTATTTGTACGCTCATGCGTACGTCTTCTAAGAAGTCGCGTTCATTTTGTAAACGAACGTTCGTTATAAGTGAGCTAATGTTCGCTAATAGCACATAATAACGAATATTTTGTACGCAAATACAACAAATATTTTCGTCGAATATACGAATTTTAGGAAAAGTTCAGCGAATGTTCGGCGAATAATTTTTTCAATGATTCGCTCATCTCTACCAGGAATCTAGTCAGTGCTATGAGGCTCATCTCAGACTGCAACTGAGCACAGTGGAAAACAATGGCCAAATGGTCCAGCTCTGACTTCTACTCCCAGAAATATCTCAGAGGTTCAGTAGAAGCTTCCTCCAGCCACAGCAGTATGTGGCCAAGATAAACCTAAAGACGTGTTACAGCTTTTCTCTGCAAGTAAAGGAAAACTGTGCAAAAATAAAGCATTCTGAAAATGTAGAAAAAGTATCAAACTGCACAAAACTGTAAGGTCCTGGTGGGGCTGCAAAGATATATTTTAGGTCCAAGGATCTGAAACTTGAGAATAAGCCTATAAAAATCGGAAATGGCTTCAGGTACTTTGAGGTCCATGAACAGTTCTCAGCGCATAATTTGATGTGTGATCTCTTACTGCATGGAGCACGAGGACTCTGATCATCAAAGCTAAGGAGAGATGATATCAGATAATTAAAGTCATATATTCATGCTGGAGAACAGTCAATATCTTCTACATCTCTATGATGCTAATTATTTATTCCTAATACCTACAGATGTGATGTCTGCCGTATGCACAATGAGAAGTGGACTATGAGAGTCATGCGGCAGTTCTGTGGTCATAGAAGATCTGCGGTGACTTTTAAAAGGATTTGTTTTTACATTGAAATATATTATTATAGAAAAGTTTTAAAAAGTAAAGATAGATAGATAGATAGATAGATAGATAGATAGATAATAGATAGAATGAAATTAGATAGATAGATAGATAGATAGATAGATAGATAGATAGATAGATAGATAGATAGATAGATAGATAGATAATAGATGTAGATGGATAGGATATAGATGATAGATGTAGTTTAAGTAATGATTAGATCCCGGATTATACTTTCGTTACCCTCTCCGGAGATGTTTGTCATCCGTCCGGATATTCCGGGGGGAAGGGGCGGGGCTCATACACCTATTAGAGTCAGCTCATGATATTTAGCCTGTCTGAGTCCTTATCAATCACCGGGTCGTGACGCGTGATCTGCTTTGCTAATTGAAGACAAAAAGGCAATTAACCATCCTGTTCTATCAATCATCTCCACCCCCCGAGGGGCCGCCGCTCCGTCACTGCTCCCTGACTAAAAAAAGATTACAAAAAATAGATTTATTGGAGCCGGATGTAAGAAGAACGGAACTATCACTGCGCACAATGAGATATTTTACATAGGACTGCAGATGAACTGATAGGGTCCCCATTAGAGATGAGCGAATCTATTCGCCGATTAGTTGATTCGTATCGATTCTTGGAAATTTTTTGCTGCAAAGCAAATCCGAATATTAGGTGATTCGCTTCGGCTTTGTACGCATTCGCTACGTAGTTTGTCCTATAAATTATACGCTATTGCTACGTATAAATTACTGTTGCATACGAATTCAATTAATTAGCGACATTTTACTGTTAGTTCGTTTATCATGCGCAAAAGCCCGGGAAGAAAGTGGTCACCTGACCTAGTGGGCAGGGCTTGTTCTGATTGGCTCAGGCTCGGTAAGCCAGTGACGCATCACTTCTGCTGCGACTGCTGAGATGAGCAGAAGCACTGTGTGCGAAGTTCTGAGACTCTGAGACCTGTTTTGTGAAAATTGGGGTGTATTTGCTCTGGGAATCCATATTACACATATCAGGGATACTGCAGGGCAAGTGCAGGGCCAGTGCAGGGCTGGTAATTAATCAGGCAGGGAGAGAGATAGGGAGAGACAGGGAGAGACAGGGAAAGACAGTGAGATACAGGGACAAAGACCAGCTGCAGGGCCACAGAGTGAATTGAAAAATGTCTGGAATGGATAAGCAAAAGGGGTCCAGTTCCAGCCAGACCTCGAGCTCTAAAAAAATGGAGAAGGTGGCACAGTGCAGCAGTGCCAAAGGACCTGTAGCCGGAGCTTCTACTTATAGTATTCGCAATACTTGGCCGTTGTTCCACCAGGCTAACCCACCGAGGCGCAAAATTGTAGTGGAGGAGAAAGTGGATGAGGTAGTGGAGTGGATGACACGCTCATCTCAGTCTCAGCCGGATGATCTGCTGTCATCTGCTGATACAGTATCCATATGTAGCCAGGGGTCAGACTCAGAGCGTTCCTCCTGCTCCACCATTCCTCTCCAGCAAAGCCCGTCATTTTCATACGCAATTTGTACGTTTATGTGTACGTGTTCAAAGAGGTTGCGTACCTTTTTTACCTGAATGTTCGCTATTAGTGCGCGAATGTTCGCTAAAAGCCATATAATTACGTATATATTGTACGCAAATTCAACGAATCTATTCGTCGAATATAGAATCTTAGGAAAAGTTCAGCGAATATTCGGCGAATAAAATTTTGCATGATTCGCTGATCTCTAGTCTCCATGCTGATGGAGGATTTGCAGATCCGTCTCACACACCTCGGTGAAGCAGTGGGGTGGCTGATCTGGGTAGCTCCGATGGTGTGGACATGGTGGGTGGGGTGAATTTAGGCTAGGTCTTTATGGCTTTATAGGTCATGCTGATGTGTTCCATTTTGTATGGTTAACAACAGAGAGGGCGGAGCTCCAGAGCGTGGGGTGTGACATTATGTTCTCTCCGCAGACAAGTCAGAGAGGGGAGGCTTCTGCTGCAGCCAGCTGTCTTACCGCCAGACACAGGTCAGTGAGGAGGAGCAGGGACATGGTTGACCTCCTGAGAAGATTTCTTCATATATTTCTCAGTTTTAATTATTACATGACACAAAATAGGATCAATGAAAAAGAGGAATAAGAGGACAAGTGCCAGGATATTTTTTAGATTTGCCTCCAATTTTACCAAACATTGTGTGTCCCCTCCCCCTTCCCCTGTGATATACTGCGCTCACCTGTCCCAATGTCCTGGAAGCCACACAGACAATGAGCCTCACGCCATGGCAGGCAGCGGTGCCTACATGGCCAAAGGTACCCAGACAGACAATTTCTTCCTAGTTTATCTCGCTCGCACTCTACTACTCTCAGTTTGTGCCCCCCACTGACAAACCTATGATTTATACAAAAAATAACAAATTACATCATACAGTCCATGATAATCTCTTTCTAAAAATGGATCCAGAGATCTCCACATTCATTGCTCCAGCTGCTCTTCTAGATTTCGTTCAAGCTGACACCTCACAGGGTGTGTCCTTTTTCAGGGGGTGTGTTGATTCTGCTGCGGCTCTCTCCCTATCAGAGCACAGGAGGTGTGTCCTCTCTGATGCAAATCTCTCCCTATCAGAGCTCAAAGGGCATGTTCTTTCTGCTGCAGCTCTCTCCCTGTCAGAGTTCATGGGGCATCTCCTTTCTGCTGAAGCTCTCTTCTTGTCAGAGATCAGGGGATGCGTCCTTTTTGCTGCAGCTTTCTCTTTCTCCCTGTCAAGGCTCAGTGGGCATGTCCTTTATGCTGCAGATATCTCCCTGTCAGAGTTCAGGAAGTGTATCCTTTCTGCTTCAGGTCTATCATTGTCAGAGCTCAGGGGGGCATGTCCTTTCTGCTGCCGTTCTTTCTCTCTAACTCCCACAATTGCAGAGGCAGATCACTCTGTATCACTGCCTTTGCCTCCTAACCCCGGAGACATTTTACAAAATCACCGCATGGACTGTGTTTTCAGAGGGAGAACTCAGCTCTACATAACATAACAAGAGGAAGAGACTAGAGAGTACACACAGTGAGAGGAGAACACTTAGAGCTGTATGAAGCAGTATGTGGCAGGGCTGTGTGTAGAAGGGCTACATTTAGCACATATGTATGTAGCAGAGCTTTATGTAGCAGAGCTGTATATAGCAGAGCTTTATGTAGCAGAATCGTATGTAGTAGGACTGTATGTAGCAGGGCTATATTTAACAGGGCTGTATTTAGCACAGCTGTATGTAGCAGAGCTGTATGTAGCACAGTCGTATTGTAGCAGAGCTGTATGTAGCAGAACTGTATGTAGCAGGGCTTTATGTAGCAGTGTTTTATGTAGCAGGGCTGTATGTAGCAGTGCAGTATGTAGCAGTGTTTTATGTAATTGGACTGTGTTTAGCACAGCTGTATGTAGCAGAACTGTATGTAGTAGGGCTGTATGTAGCAGTGTTTTATGTAGCCGGACTATATGTAGCAGGGCTGTATGTAGCAGTGCTGTATGTAGCAGTGTTTTATGTAAGCGGACTGTGTTTAGCACAGCTGTATGTAGCAGAACTGTATGTAGCAGGGCGGTATGGCTGTATGGTCAGTCTCTTCATCTGTGTGTGATTGTCCTCCACTGCTATGTTTGTCTCATTACTCAGTACAAGCTGTTCTCTCTCTGACTGGTGGCAGTTGAAGGATGGTACTAACCATGTGTGAACTATAAATGCATTTGGCAAACCGTTGCATCTCTCAGAATATTTGCACAGTGCTTGGTTTTAATAAATGTTTGCTTGTCTTATGCCTTAAAAAAATCCTGATGGCAAAAGTGTAACCTGAAACTCTTCAGCCAAAATTCTAAATCCATAATAGGGTCACACACCTACCAATTGTCGATAGGTCTCACTTCAGGCATATGGACTTGGGTGGGGCTTCTACTTCTGGGGCAGCTAAACTGGGTTCTCCAGGGTTCCGTGGACTGATTCCTGGTAATGGCAGCCACTTTGTGAATTTTGTGGACTGGGCATGTGGTGTCACCATTCAGTACCTTGGTCAGTGCAGAGATTACTGTGGTGGATATCATCAGAAGGAACAGAGAAAGTTCTCAATACAAAATCTACTGGCTGTGTCTCTCCTTTCCCATAATGCAGCAGGCAAACGCTGTCCTTGTCCTCTCCAGTATATGTCCAGTGCACTAGGGGTCTCTGAATTAATCTTTGGATTTGCTGAAGGGTGTTCACTACTCGCGGAATAGGCTGGGGGTGTTTTGGGTTGTATGGCCCATACAAAGCAGCAGGGGACATGAGAATCAGTACAGGATAAGTAATGTAATGTATGTACACAGTGACTGCACCAGCAGAATAGTGAGTGCAGCTCTGGAGTATAATACAGGATGTAACTCAGGATCAGTACAGGATAAGTAATGTATGTACACAGTGACTGCACCAGCAGAATAGTGAGTGCAGCTCTGGAGTATAATAAAGGATGTAACTCAGGATCAGTACAGGATAAGTAATGTATGTACACAGTGACTCCACCAGCAGAATAGTGAGTGCAGCTCTTGAGTTTAATACAAGATAAATAAAGTAATGTTCGTACGCAGTGACTCCACCAGCAGAATAATGAGTGCAGCTCTGGAGTATAATACAGGATGTAACTCAGGATCAGTATAGGATAAGTAATGTATGTACACAGTGACTCCACCAGCAGAATAGTGAGTGCAGCTCTGGAGTATAATACAGGATGTAACTCAGGATCAGTACATGATAAGTAATGTAATGTATGTACAAAGTGACTGCACCAGCAGAATAGTGAGTGCAGCTCTGGAGTATAATACAAGATGTAACTCAGGATCAGTACAGGATAAGTAATGTATGTACACAGTGACTGCACCAGCACAATAGTGAGTGCAGCTCTGGAGTATAATACAGGATGTAACTCAGGATCAGTACAGGATATGTAATGTATGTACACAGTGACTCCACCAGCAGAACAGTGAGTACAGCTCTGGAGTATAATACAGGATGTAACTCAGGATCAGTACAGGATAAGTAATGTATGTACACAGTGACTGCACCAGCAGAATAGTGAGTGCAGCTCTGGAGTATAATACAGCATGTAACTCAGGATCAGTACAGGATAAGTAATGTAATGTATGTACACAGTGACTGCACCAGCAGAATAGTGAGTGCAGCTCTGGAGTATAATACAGGATGTAACTCAGGATTAGTACAAGATAAGTAATGTACGTACACAGTGACTCCACCAGCAGAATAGTGAGTGCAGCTCTGGAGTATAATACAGGATGTAACTCAGGATTAGTACAAGATAAGTAATGTAATGTATGTAGACAGTGACTCCACCAGCAGAATAGTGAGTGCAGCTCTGGAGAATAATACAGGATGTAAATCAGGATCAGTACAGGATAAGTAATGTATGTATGTACATAGTGACTCCACCAACAGAATAGTGAGTGCAGCTCTGGAGTATAATACAGGATGTAACTGAGCATGAGTATAAGTTAATAAAAGCCATTAATGTGAAAGTGATTCAACTTTTTGTGCCGATTTCATTTGGACTTTAAAATGCCTTCTAGGTGAACATATCGTTGAAACAATTTTTCAGTTTGTCGTCTATTGAATTTTAAGTAACATTGTAACTCTCTTTGCTCTACAGATTACCAATTCGACCACCAGTCTTTCAATAAATGTGACTACAACTAATCTGACACCTCTGGGACAGGCTTCAGAATGGGAATGGATGGCAATCATTGACACATTCATCCCTGTAATTGCTACATATATAAATGTATATACTGTGTGTGTGTGAGTATACAGAATGTCGGAAAACTGGAGCTTTTAGAGTGAAATGTAATGAAATCTGTGTGAAGGGATTTGTGCTGAGGAATGTCTGAGGCGTCCTATGACTATGTGAGCGGGTGATGGGCACCTGATCTGGTTCTCTGTGTCATCAATTAACATTCCAATTATTTTTCCAGCAAGTGAGAAATACCGCAGCGAGCGTCAGTCTCAGATATTAGAATTGCTAACGAGCAGCAGAGATCACATCGTTTTCATTAAGCGCCGAGGCTGCGAGATACAGTTTTCATACTTCTGTGTGTGCCGGTTTACAATGCAGTGAATAATACAGTTTCAGGGCTAAGAGACACAAAGTATCACAGAGCGTACGGGGGTATAGACAGAACTGTAAATAATGAAGAATGTCCATTATGTAAATAACATTCAGAATGGATACATTCTCCCCTCCCCCATCAATCCTTTTTAACTCTCTCTCCTCTCCACTTTTCTCTCTTCTTGCCTCCTGAGCTTTTCCCTTGTTTCAGTTTTCTCTACGCTCAACTCAGGGGTTGTCCTATTACAAATATTCTACGTATTGTAATCCAGCACCTTTATCTGAACACTTTTGTAATTGGATGTAATTAGAAATTTAGTATGGCCACTGAGTGACTCAGTAATGTGCATCTGTATAGCGCCACCTGCTGTTTGTTCTTTTCTTTATTTTACAGTCCTCTTCTCTGAAATGGTTGCACATGCTCAGTTGCAGCCTGCAATAGACACTGTCCGGATTTACTGTTAGAAGCTGTGACCGTTTGCGCTCGGCTATTTTTGAAAGTCCCATAAAAATAATAAATAGGAAGCGTACTGCGCAAACGCGGCCACCGCTCCATTTACTTATATGAGAAAGTTTTGTCAGGCCCATAGAAATGAATGGAGGGAAGCTGTGGATGAGTGGTCCACTCTCCTTCACTTTGCGGGCTCCGTTCTAGAGATAGGTGTGAGTCCCAGAGGTGGCATATCCTAGCGATTCGCCCCCAATGTATGTGATGGGCCAACCCCTTTAAGAGCTGGGCAGAAAGAGGTATCAGAGGCAACCAACAAAATTATGTTTCTAGAGATTGCTTTGCTTTAAAGGGAATATCTATCTATGTATCTCCTATCTATCTATCTATCTATCTATCTATCTATCTATCTACTAAACAGAGAATGGCAGCAGCACTAGATAAGCCATGACACATAAAATGAACATGAGGTGAATGTGTGAAAAGGTAAAAAAGCATAACTGCTATGTAGTAAGTAATATGGGAGCTCTTAGCGCATATAAATGATCATAAATATGTCGGGCTCATCCACCAACGATCAAGGTGGCTTCCAATCGGATGAGTCCTACACTCTGGGAATTTAGCACTCCTGTTCACACTGGTGCAGCTTCTGACCAGGTATGATGTTCTCCTGATATGGGCCTGCTGGTTTGTGTAGGATGCAGGTTAGTGTTAGTGTAGGACTCATCCGATTGGAAGCCACCTTGATCGTTGGTGGATGAGCCCGACATATTTATGATCATTTATATGCGCTAAGAGCTCCCATATTACTTACTACATAGCAGTTATGCTTTTTTACCTTTTCACACATTCACCTCATGTTCATTTTATGTGTCATGGCTTATCTAGTGCTGCTGCCATTCTCTGTTTAGTATTTAATTAGCCAATAGGTAGCTTGCACCTGACTCTCACCTGTAGGAGGTGCTGTCCGTTCTTTGTCCTTATATCTATCTATCTATTATCTATCTATCTATCTATCTATCTATCTATCTATCTATCTATCTATCTATCTATCTATCTATCTCTCTCTCTCTCTCTCTCTATCTCCTATCTCTCTATCTATCTGATATCTATTATCTATCTATCTATCTATCTATCTATCTATCTATCTATCTATCCAGGGTCGGACTGGAGTACCTAGGGCCCACCAGAGGAAATAATTCTTGGGGCCCACCATAAAGAAATATCTGTGTTTGTTATCCCTGTACTGTGACATCTCTGTGTTTTATTATCCCTGTACTGTGACATCACTGTGTTTATTATCCCTGTACGGTGACATCACTGTGTTTATTATCCCTGTACTGTGACATCACTGTGTTTATTATCCCTGTACAGTGACATCACTGTGTGTATTATCCCTGTACTGTGACATCACTGTGTTTATTATCCCTGTACAGTGACATCGCTGTGTTTATTATCTCTGTTCGGTGACATCGCTGTGTTTATTATCCCTGGACTTTGACATCACTGTGTTTATTATCCCTGTACTGTGACATCACTGTGTTTATTATCCCTGTACAGTGACATCACTGTGTTTATTATCTCTGTACAGTGACATCGCTGTGTTTATTATCTCTGTTCGGTGACATCGCTGTGTTTATTATCTCTGTTCGGTGACATCGCTGTGTTTATTATCCCTGGACTTTGACATCACTGTGTTTATTATCCCTGTACTGTGACATCACTGTGTTTATTATCCCTGTACAGTGACATCGCTGTGTTTATTATCCCTGTACTGTGACATCACTGTGTTTATTATCCCTGTACTGTGACATCACTGTGTTTATTATCCCTGTACAGTGACATCACTGTGTTTATTATCCCTGTACAGTGACATCGCTGTGTTTATTATCTCTGTTCGGTGACATCGCTGTGTTTATTATCCCTGGACTTTGACATCACTGTGTTTATTATCCCTGTACTGTGACATCACTGTGTTTATTATCTCTGTACAGTGACATCACTGTGTTTATTATCCCTGTACTGTGGCATCACTGTGTTTATTATCCCTGTACTGTGACATCACTGTGTTTATTATCCCTGTACAGTGACATCGCTGTGTGTATTATCCCAGTGCAGGAAGAGGTAAGTGGTAACTGGTCCGACGTAGTCCACCGAATCCGACGTAGTCCTCTGCATTCACGACCCTGAAAAATAGAAAACAAACACACAAACACAGACCACTTACCTCTTTCTGCACTGGGATAATACACACAGCAATGTCACTGTACAGGGATAATAAACACAGTGATGTCACTGTACAGGGATAATAAACACAGTGATGTCACTGTACAGAGATAATACACACAGCGATGTCACTGTACAGGGATAATAAACACAGTGATGTCACAGTACAGAGATAATAAACACAGTGATGTCACCGTACAGGGATAATAAACACAGCGATGTCACCGAACAGAGATAATAAACACAGTGATGTCACTGTACAGGGATAATAAACCCAGCAATGTCACCGAACAGGGATAATAAACACAGCGATGTCACCGTACAGGGATAATAAACACAGTGATGTCACAGTACAGAGATAATAAACACAGTAATGTCACAGTACAGGGATAATAAACAGTGATGTCACAGTCTAGGAATAATAAACACAGTGATGTCACAGTCCAGGGATAATAAACACAGTGATGTCACAGTCCAGGGATAATAAACACAGTGATGTCACAGTCCAGGGATAATAAACACAGTGATGTCACAGTCCAGAAATAATAAACACAGTGATGTCACAGTCCAGGGATAATAAACACAGTGATGTCACAGTCCAGGGATAATAAACACAGTGATGTCACAGTCCAGGGATAATAAACACAGTGATGTCACAGTACAGGGATAATAAACACAGTGATGTCACAGTACAGGGATAATAAACAGTGATGTCACAGTCCAGGAATAATAAACACAGTGATATCACAGTCAAGGGATAATAAACACAGTGATGTCACAGTCAAGGGATAATAAACACAGTGTACAGAAAGTTAAAAAAAAAATTATACTTACCTTTTTCATAGCAGCAGGGCCAGCATCATCAGAGCAGATCTTCTTCTCATGTCTGAAGGGGGCGGAGACTATGCTGCCGGCCGGCCCCGCCCCCCGCCGAGACCTGAGGCATGCCTGGGAGGTACAGAGAGCTGCAGGGGGGACAGGAGGGAGGATGGAAGAAGCAGACAGCCGATTTCGGCTGTCTGCTCCTTCCTGCAACAGGCAACTGTCTCTGCGTCCTATGGACGCAGAGACAGCTGCCAGAGGCTGGATCCGGGACGGTTGGGAGCAGGGGCGTAGCTAAAGGCTCATGGGCCCTGGTGCAAGAGTTCAGCTTGGGCCCCCCCCCCACCCAATATAGCGCCCCATACCTCTTACATCCAGTATAATACAGCGCCTCATACCTCTTACATTCAGTATAATACAGCGCCCCATACCTCTTACATCCAGTATAATACAGCGCCCCATACCTCTTACATCCAGTATAATACAGCGCCCCATACCTCTTACATCCAGTATAATACAGCGCCCCATACCTCTTACATCCAGTATAATACAGCGCCCCATACCTCTTACATCCAGTATAATACAGCGCCCCATACCTCTTACATCCAGTATAATACAGCGCCCCATACCTCTTACATCCAGTATAATACAGCGCCCCATACCTCTTACATCCAGTATAATACAGCGCCCCATACCTCTTACATCCAGTATAATACAGCGCCCCATACCTCTTACATCCAGTATAATACAGCCCCCATACCTCTTACATCCAGTATAATACAGCCCCTCATATCTCTTACATCCAGTATAATACAGCGCCCCATACCTCTTACATCCAGTATAATACAGCGCCCCATACCTCTTACATCCAGTGACGTCTCCTCGGATGTAGATCTTCTCTTTCCTCATCTTCTCCTTTCAGACCAGACGCCATTTTTCAGCCATTTCTTATCTCTGCAGTTTGACAGAAAAAAAATCTTAGTTTACTACTTTTCCATCATCCTCCCATCTTCTGGACAAATCATCCTACACCCCCAGTACTGTGCCACTAGTACCACACAGATAGTGCCCTTCAATAATTATTGGCACAGTGTCCTAAAATAACTGCGCCCAGCAAATACTGTCCCGTAATAGTGTGAACATAACGTGCCCCAGAAATAACTGCGCTGATACTGTGCCAGGGTGCCCCCCACAGTAATAGTGCCCCCCACAGTACTAATGTCCCCACTGTGCCCCAGAAGTAATAATGCTTCCAATGTGCCAGTAAGAAGTGCCCCAATAATGCGCCAGAAGTTCCCCCCATTGATTCCCCCCCCAAATCATGTGCCAGTAAGAAGTGCCCCCATGTGCCAGTAAGAAATGCCCCCAGTGCCCCCATGTGCCAGAAAAATGCCCCTAGTGCTCCCATGCCATAAAGAAATGCCCCCATGTGCCAGTAAGAAATGCCCCCAGTGCCAGTAAAAATGCCCCAGTGCCCCCTTGTGCCAATAAAAATGCCCCCAGTGCCCCATGTGCCAGTAAAAATGCCCCCATGTGCCAGTAAAAATGCCCCCATGTGCCAGTAAAAATGCCAGTAAAAATGCCCCGTGCCAGTAAAATGCCCCCAGTGCCCCCATGTGCCAGTAAAAATGCCCCCAGTGCCCCCATGTGCCAGTAAAAATGCCCTGTGCCAGTAAAATGCCCCCAGTGCCCCCATATGCCAGTAAAAATGCCCCCAGTGCCCCCATGTGCCAGTAAAAATGCCCCCAGTGCCCCCATGTGCCAGTAAAAATGCCCCCATGTGCCAGTAAAAATGCCCCCAGTGCCCCCATGTGCCAGTAAAAATGCCCCCAGTGCCCCCATGTGCCAGCAAAAATGCCCCGTGCCAGTAAAATGCCCCCAGTGCCCCCATGTGCCAGTAAAAATGCCCCAGTACCAGTAAAAATGCCCCCAGTGCCCCCATGTGCCAGTAAAAATGCCCACAGTGCCCCCATGTGCCAGTAAAATGCCCACAGTGCCCCCATGTGCCAGTAAAAATGCCCACAGTGCCCCCATGTGCCAGTAAAATGCCCACAGTGCCCCCATGTGCCAGTAAAATGCCCCCAGTGCCCCCATGTGCCAGTAAAAATGCCCCAAAATGCCCCCAGTGCCCCCAATTGAGCTCGTCATCGCGCCGCCTGAGCCGGCCTCTGATAGGCTGCAGGCCCAGTGCCTGCAGCCTATCAGAGGAACGGGCAGGGGAGACGCCTCTCCCTCCCCTGCCCCAGTACAATACAGGCATCTGTATCGCCGTCCTGAGGACGGCGATACAGATGACTATTGAGATGAGCGCTTCCACAATGGAAGCGCTCATCTCCCTCTGCCCCTATCTGTGCGCAGGGCCGCGCCGCACCTGGCTAATTGGCGGTGCGGCCCTGGAAGTGGCAAGGGGGGCCCTCGGGGCCCCCCTGGCTTAGGGGCCCGGTCGCAGCTGCGACCGCTGCGACCCCTATAGCTACGCCACTGGTTGGGAGGTATGCGGCAGCGGGGGGCTTGGGGCCTACCGGAGGATCCTCCGGTCCTCTGGTGGGCCAGTCCGAGCCTGTATCTATCTATCATCTATCTATCTATCTATCTATCTATCTATCTATCTATCTATCTATCTCTCTCTCTCTCTCTCTCTCTATCTATCTGATATCTATTATCTATCTATCTATCTATCTATCTATCTATCTATCCAGGGGCGTAGCTAAAGGCTCATGTGCCCTGGTCCAAGAGTTCCGCTTGGGCCCCCCATCCCGCAGTGCTTTGTGGCAAGGGGCAGGGATAGCCCTCCTGCTGCCTGGGGCAAAAATTCAAACCGTTCCCCGAATGCCAAATTCTTGACCTAACCCCTTCTGTGCAACCAGAGGCGTGATTTGAAGATTCTGGGCCCCAGTGCAAAATCTATAACAGAGTGCTCCCAGCATGCTTTTTCTATAATACCAGTGTTTAGTTATTTGGCACAAGGGTCTTTGGGCCCCCTCAGGCTCCTCTGCACTCCCTATAGCTACGCCCTCTATCTATCTATCTATCTATCTATCTATCTATCTATCTTTCTATCTATCTTTCTATCTATCTATCTATCTATCTATCTATCTATCTATCTATCTATGTTACCTGTGATTGTAATCAGACGTGATGATGAGATGACTGCTGAGAAGAGGTCTCTACAGAACATGAAGTCTCAAACAATTATTAGCCTTGGTGGCCATTATGGAAACTCAAAGATTTTCAGATTATTTTTTAAAATACAGCAAGTGAGATCGAAAATGAAAAATAACCACCAAAAATTCTAAAAAAGTGTGTTCAACATAAAACCTTGATTTTAACAATAGGTCATATTCCGATGCCACATTCCCGTTAAGATGCTATTGTTCTCATTCCATTGACCCCTCAATAACTTCCTCTATCGCTGTATTCATGAAGCCCCCTCACCCATTATCGAACCCCCTCTAACCACAGACAAGCCTCCCTCTGCACTTTATGTATTATGTATATGCACTTAACCTCTGAGATGTATGAGTTCATTAATTTGCCTTCTCCCTCGTGTTTGTGTACCGTTATGTGGAAGCGAGGACGTACTGTGTGTGTGACCTTACTCAATGGAAACATCTATTTTTATCAGCTGGGGCGGCTGCTCCTCGTCCTCCAGGATTATATGTCAAGCTTCTAATTAAATCTTCAGGATTTCTCAGCTTTAGTTGTTTGGTTTATTAAGCTTTATGTCTGTCTTGTCTGTTTATTCTTCCATAAACAAACATCAAAATCAAACGGCCCCAGTACAAAACTCAGAATGGGCCCCGATCCCTGAAGAGAGTCCCACCAAATGTACACTCATTGACAAAAAAATACCGCACCAATAAGGCGTAGTTGGAATAGAATAAACGTAATGATGATATATGCTCAGTAGCCCCCAGAGGAGGCATGGTGGTGACTGGTGAGAGGATGGTGGTTGTAGTGCTCACGGTGACGATCCTGCTTCAGCAATCAAGCCAAGAAGGGTGCAATTCTCCCTCTTTCTCTCTCTGTAATTCTACAATGCCCTCTGTGGGGTGTGGTCCTTTGAAGGGGTTTTGAAGGTGGTCCAGGATTTTACTACTGACTTCCTATCCTCAGGATAGGTCATTAGTATCTGATCGGTGGGCATCCGACACCCGGGACCCCACCGATCAGCTGTTTGAGAAGGTACGGGCACTCCTGTGAGTGCCGTGGCCTTCTCTTAGCTTTTCCTAGGCCAGTGACGTCACGTTCATCGGTCACGTGCCCTAGGAGCAGCTCAGTCCCATTCAAGTAAATGGGGCTGAGCACGATACCAAGCACAACCACTATACAATGTACGGCACTGTGCTTGGTGAGCGCCGGTACCTTCTCAAACAGCTGATCGGTGGGGGTCCCGGGTGTCGGACCCCCACCAATCAGATAAGGATGACCTATACTGCGAATAGGTCATCAGTAGTAAAATCCTGAAAAACTCCTTTAACAGATGACCATGGAAGGAAGCCTGACATCCCTATCCCAGCCAATTCCATCCATAGCTAATATACGGGCGTTACCCTTACTGGCTTCCTCAGAGGCAGGTGTTTGATGCTGTCTCCAACTACACCCAGCTGATCCCTGCAGGATGCTGCTGAGAGTATATCTCAGGCTTATAATACATTTTTTTAAAAGGGTGTTCCAGTATTTTTTAACTGATGACCTATCCTCTGGATCTGATCGGTGGCGGCCTGACAACCCCCCCTGATCAGCTGTTTTGAGAAGGCACTGCGGAACCTGTGAGCTCAGCTGCCTTTTTGCAGCTTACCAAGCACTGTGTTGTACATTGTACAGTGGCTGTACTTGGTATCACACCTCAGTCCCATTCACTCGAATAGGGCTGAGCTGCTCCGAGGCCATGTGAACAATGAATGTGACATCACTGGCCTAGGAAAAGCAGAGAGAAGGTAGCGGTGCTCACAAGAGCTCTGGTGCCTTTTCGAACAGCTGATACGCGGGGGTCCTGGGTGTTGGACCCTCACTAATCAGATACTGATGACCTATCATGAGGATAGGTCATGAATATAAAGCTTCTGTAAAACCCCTTTAACTCTGACAACTCCTTTCAGGACAATGTATTATCCCACCTTTAGTGAGCTCCCCCTAGTGGTGGCTGCAAGCACAAGGGATTTTAACATATCACTCTGTGTTAGTTGAAGGGACTGGGAGCTCTCTGTCATAAAAAAATATAGCTTTGTCCATTCTAAACATTTATTAAAGGGGTTGTCCCATGGAAAATATTCTACAGTTTTCAAACCAGCACCTGGATCTGAATACTTTTGTAATTACATGTAATTAAAAATTTATTATAGCTACTGAGTTATTCAGTATAATGTATCTGTATAGTGCCAATTAATTTCTTATTTCTTTCTCCTGCTCACTGAGAAGGCTGCACATGCTCAGTTTCATCTTTCAACTGCCTCCTGAGCTGTGATAGGCAGAACTGAGACACGCCCCCTGAGCTGTGATAGGGAGAGCATGGACACACCCCCTTAGCTTCAGCAGAAAAGACACTCCACTTGAGCTGTCAGCTTGATATAAATCTAGCAGAGCAATGAATGGGGAGATCTCTGGATCCATGTGAGGTACAGGGCTGGTTCTAGCTTTGTTAGAAAGGTATTGACATGTTCTATATGATGTCTGATTTTCATTTTTTTACATTATTCGTGGGATAATCCCTTTAAGACAATCATCACTGCAGAATTTTTTGTAGGTTTTATGTAGATTAAATCAAATATGAGATATTAACCCATAACTACTCTAAAGTACCCTGTCTAATGTTTGCATCGCTCAGTTATGGGGGCAGCATTCTAGACTTTGCTATGGCCTGCCATGAATTCCGGTTCCCCCTTATGCACTCCACAAAGTATTCAGCTGACCAATCCGTACTAATGCAAAGATGTCTTCCTTCTAGTCTCAGATTGAGATGAACAGTCCAGGGAGGCTTCCATTGCAGCACGATCTATAGGTAAACTGTAATGAAGATGCTTTATATACAAAGTAAACTCTTCTCTCCCCGTACATGACCCTTACTATTAAACTTTTTAATCCCAACAAGGGCCACAAAGGCAAAGTTGAATCCTCATCACCCGAAGGCCAAAAAGACTGACGCAGAGTGGGTAATCTGTACAGAGTGCAATACAGTTGCAATGGAGTATCTATGTAGCAAATTGTAACAAAGGAGACGGGAGCTTCAGGCGATGACTAAGAGGAGTTACAGAGGAGAACTCCCGGGTGCTGTAGACTCATAAATCAGCAGATCTGAAGCAGAATTCTATTTAAATAGAAACCAGAAACAGAATCTCTTTGCATTTGTTAATTTCATGTAAATCAAAGACAGGCCCCACAGAAAAAATGAGACACCCCCAAGTGCTTTAGACACAGGTGATATCTAGTTACAAGATTTGGATATTTGGAAATGTCACTGTAACAATTTGAAAATAAACAAATATAAAAATCTACCATTTTGTGTGTACAGCTCCTACGCAGATCCGTGTCTTTTTCTGATTAAAACTGGAGATGCTGGAAAAAGGGACTTTCACAGTCGCTGCCGATGATGACAGCTGTGGTCACTTTTACCTTTTATCGTTGGTGTAAAAAGCTAGACATTTCAGGACTGAAGTCAGAAATTAAATAGTTAAAAGCTATGTACACCATTGGGGGCATTTTGTTATGATTGCA
Organism: Rhinella marina; assembly: GCA_900303285.1. Taxonomy (NCBI): domain Eukaryota; kingdom Metazoa; phylum Chordata; class Amphibia; order Anura; family Bufonidae; genus Rhinella; species Rhinella marina. Next base: position 31,750 of record ONZH01026774.1, read on the forward strand.
TTTTAATTGTTTTGGGCTAAAAAAAATTTTTCAATTGGTCTTTATTAGAGATGAGCGAGTAGTGTTCGATCGAGCCGGTATTCGATCGAATACTACGCTATTCGGCATACTCGATTTCAATCGAGTATAACGGCGATGGCGCACTTAGAATTCGTTTCCCCTCCCACCTTCCCTGGCGCTCTTTTTCCACCAATCAACATGCAGGGGGGGTATGACAGGCCCGCGGAGCACGCTGGCAGCGCGAAAACGGCGTCTACATGGATTGGCTGGAAAAACCATGTGACCTCGAATATTAAAAACTCAGCTCTTCCTGCTCGTTCGCATATGCTGCGTGAACTTAGTCAGGGACAGAGGCTGGAGAAGGGACAGATAGGTTTTAGCTGTTGGACAGGCAGGAGCGTGATTAAAAGCCCTTATCAGGGCTACTATAGTGCAGTACAGTGATAGCTTTACTACAAGATACACTTTACAGAGAACGGCTGCCGTATTCAGGGATAGCTGCTGGAGTAGGGACAGAAAGAGGCATTAGTGGTGTATTAGGTGCTCTGCTACATACAAAACTATATTTGGCACTACTGTTCTGCGTTCTTTTTGGCTGCAAAACCCTGTTATATACCTAGTGTGTATATGCACCATCTGATCTGGCAGTATACGGCTGTGAATTTTATCTTTTTTTTTAAATACAGTTTATTTGGCTCTAGTGTTCTGGGTTCTGTGTGCCTGCAATACCCTTTTTGTATACCAGGTGTAAATACCCACCGTCTGACCTGTTAGTACACGGCTGTGTACCTAGAAATATAAAAAAAAAAAAGCCTTTTCATTGGCACCTGTACTTTGCGTTCTCTTGCAAAATAATTGTATATACGTAGTGTTCATACACACCGTCTGATCTGTTATTACACGGCTGTGTACCTAGAAATATTTTAAAAAAAAAGCCTGTTCATTGGCACCTGTACTTTGCGTTCTCTTGCAAAATAATTGTATATACGTAGTGTTCATACACACCATCTGATCTGTTAGTACACGGCTGTGTACCTAGAAATATAGAAAAAAAAAAAGCCTGTTCATTGGCACCTGTACTTTGCGTTCTCTTGCAAAATAATTGTATATATGTAGTGTTCATACACACCGTCTGATCTGTTATTACACGGCTGTGTACCTAGAAATATTTTAAAAAAAAAGCCTGTTCATTGGCACCTGTACTTTGCGTTCTCTTGCAAAATAATTGTATATATGTAGTGTTCATACACACCGTCTGATCTGTTAGTACACGGCTGTGTACCTAGAAATATAGAAAAAAAAAAAGCCTTTTCATTGGCACCTGTACTTTGCGTTCTCTTGCAAAATAATTGTATATACCGTATTTTTCGCCCTATAAGACGCACTTTTTTTCCCCCAAAAGTAGGGGGAAAAATGCTGTGCGTCTTATAGGGCGAATACAAGTGAGCGCTTCCATAAGGAAGCGCTCACTTGTACGTAGGGACCCCCATCAGACCTCAGATCAGCCCACCCAGCCACTGATAAAGACCATACTTACCTGTTCTGCGCTGCCGCTGCCGTCCGGTCCCACGCTCCGCGCTCTTCTCTCTTCCCTGCCGGCACGCACTATGACCTGACGCTGCGGCGTCAGGTCATAGTGCGTGCCGGCAGGGAAGAGAGAGGAGCGCGGAGCGTGGGACCGGACGGCAGCGGCAGCGCAGAACAGGTACGGTAAGTATGGTCTTTATCAGTGGCTGGGTGGGCTGATCTGAGGTCTGATGGGGCACAAGACGCTAATCTGAGGTCTGATGGGGGCACATTCTGCTGATCTGAGGTCTGATGGGGGCATGATATGAGGTCTGATGGGGGCATGATATGAGGTCTGATGGGGGCACATTCTGCTGATGTGAGGTCTTATGGGGGCACATTCTGCTGATTTGAGGTATGATGGGGGCACAAGACGCTAATCTGAGGTCTGATGGGGGCACATTCTGCTGATCTGAGGTCTGATGGGGGCATGATATGAGGTCTGATGGGGGCATGATATGAGGTCTGATGGGGGCACATTCTGCTGATGTGAGGTCTTATGGGGGCACATTCTGCTGATTTGAGGTATGATGGGGGCACATTCTGCTGATCTGAGGTCTGATGGGGGCATGATATGAGGTCTGATGGGGGCACATTCTGCTGATGTGAGGTCTGATGGGGGCACATTCTGCTGATTTGAGGTATGATGGGGGCACATTCTGCTGATTTGAGGTATGATGGGGGCACATTCTGCTGATTTGAGGTAGGATGGGGGCACATTCTGCTGATTTGAGGTATGATGGGGGCACATTCTGCTGATCTGAGGTCTGATGGGGGCACATTCTGCTGATCTGAGGTCTGATGGGGGCACATTCTGCTGATCTGAGGTCTGATGGGGGCACATTCTGCTGATCTGAGGTCTGGTGGGGGCACAGTGAGATGGTATGGGGGCACAGGGGGCTGATATGGGGGTCTGATGTGATGTCCTTAAATTTATGGGCAGTCTGATAAGAGGATCTGATGAAAAATATTTTTTTCTTATTTTCCTACACTAAAACCTAGGTGCGTCTTATGGGCCGGTGCGTCTTATAGGGCGAAAAATACGGTACGTAGTGTTCATACACACCGTCTGATCTGTTAGTACACGGCTGTGTACCTAGAAATATATAAAAAAAAAAGCCTTTTCATTGGCACCTGTACTTTGCGTTCTCTTGCAAAATAATTGTATATACGTAGTGTTCATACACACCGTCTGATCTGTTAGTACACGGCTGTGTACCTAGAAATATAGAAAAAAAAAAGCCTTTTCATTGGCACCTGTACTTTGCGTTCTCTTGCAAAATAATTGTATATACGTAGTGTTCATACACACCGTCTGATCTGTTAGTACACGGCTGTGTACCTAGAAATATAAAAAAAAAAAAAGCCTTTTCATTGGCACCTGTACTTTGCGTTCTCTTGCAAAATAATTGTATATACGTAGTGTTCATACACACCGTCTGATCTGTTAGTACACGGCTGTGAAGGCAAAATATTGTAACCAAAAAAAAATTAAATGCGGAGGGGGGCTAGCGGAATCGGACGTGGACGGGGGCGCGGAAATGCTGTTGGTGGCCTTGTTGAAGCCAGTGGGGATACAATGCGTGCTGGTGAGGGTCAGCCAGGATCCCACTCATCCAGAATCCCTGCCTTTATGGGACAGTTAAGCAGGGGGCGGGTTACACCGCTGTTGAGGCCTGAGCAGGTTGAACAGGTGGTGCAATGGATAGCCGATAGCGCTTCCACACAGTTGTCCACCAGCCAGTCATCCACACAGTCTCACTCTGACCCTCCTTCCTCCACACCTGGCCAACAGAGTCATCCCACCCTTGACCCCTCCCAGGAGCTCTTTTCGGGTCCTTTTTCAGATGTGCCGGAAGAATCCCAGGAGCTAGGAGAGGAATTTGTTTGTAGTGATGCCCAAACCCTTGAGTTTTCGCCATCTCCTGCTGATGTGGACCCTGAGCCAGCATCTGTTATCATGAGCGATGATGATGATGAGACGCAGTTGCCATCAAGGGAGGCTGTTGGAATGTCCAGTGGGCAGGAGGAGGAGCAGAGTGAGGAAGAGGAGGTGGTGGATGACGAAATGACCGACCCCACTTGGCCAGGGGTGATGTCCAGCGGGGAAAGCAGTGGAGAGGTGGTGGTCTGCACAGCACCGAAAAAGGCAGCAAGAGGCAGAGGGATGTCCAGAGGCAGAGGGATGTCCAGAGGCAGAGGGATGTCCACAGGCAGAGGGATGATCACAGGCAGAGGACAGTCCAGACAGAGAAGTGAGGCCACAGCCAGCAGGGCTGAAGCTGTTCCCGGCAGCGGGCAGTCGCGCGAAGCTCCCCCATCGAGGCCTCGTACTTCTGTGGTGTGGAGATTTTTTAATGTTTGTGCGGATGACAAACTGAGCGCGGTTTGCACACTCTGCCACTCAAAACTGAGTAGGGGCTCTGAGAAGAGCAATCTGACCACCTCAGGCATGTGGCGTCACTTGGAAGTCAAGCACTGGGCTGAGTGGGAGAGAGCAAACGCAATACAACCTGCGCAAGGTCTTCCTGCCACTGCCTCTTCCCCTTTGTTGTGTGCTGCCACTGCGGTCCAGACCTCCAGCCAGGACACCTCCACATCTGCCTCTGCCTCGGCTACTTTGGGGCCTTCTCCTTCAGCCTCCCCTTCCCCCGCATCTTCGCCTGCACCTTCACACTCCTCGTCCCATCAACTGTCCATCTCGCAGGCGTTCGACCGCAGGCGGAAGTACGCCTCGAGTCACCCCCAAGCCCAAGCCTTAAACTGCCACATCTCCAAACTGCTGGCCCTGGAGATGTTGCCGTTTAGGCTTGTGGAGACGCAGGCCTTCCGCGACCTGATGGCGGCTGCCGCACCTCGCTGTTCCGTCCCCAGCCGCCACTACTTTTCCCGGAGTGCCGTCCCCGCCCTGCACCAGCACGTGTCGCGTAACATCAGGCAGGCCCTGAGGTACGCAGTCAGCGCAAAG